>JBBPBT010000556.1:4229569-4333919 GCA_037974875.1 Cicer bijugum | reverse complement strand
CTATTCCGCACCATTTATGCTAAAATATGCAAATGAAACCTAAAGATCACATAGGATTTACAATTTCAGGGGAAGTTGTAATTCAAAAATATCCATGAAATAAACTCAAATCATATATAACATGCATATTGATCGCCTTATAAGTTCAATATTTATTTTTCACTCATTTAAGTTCATAATGGATATACAAAATTACAACTCTAATTTAGTAATTTTAATAAATTTTGTACTTTAAAAAAAATTGTCATAATTGATCATAATTTTTCTACATTCATTTAACATTCTATTTCCTATCTATCTCTTTCTTTCTATCACATCACTATATTTATTTCTATATCTTTCTTTCTATCACATCACTATATTTATTTCTATATCTCTCTAGCTGTCTAATGGATGTATGAGTTGTAGGGGTGTAAAATATTTTTCCAAAAAAAAAATAACATTCTCTTGGTCTGAAAGACAGTTCTCACTTGTCAACAAAACGGGAAAAATGTCTAATTCTGATCATTATAATTAAAGAAATCATATTTCATATCAATAACATAATATCACAACAGACCCTTAAATTTTAACAGATTCGTGCGCTAGTTGCTGCATTCATATTAGTAACTTGAAGTTTGCTACATTTTTTTACCACCTCTGTTGTATTAATTTTATATTTTTCAACTTTGGCTTCTACTCCATCTTCTTCTGAAAAACTTCCATAAAATATCTTTTACAAGCCTTAATTGTCTGCAATCATAGAAACTCAAGAAATGAGCACATTTCAATTCATGGTATATGTTCAAGTATAATACCGAATTTTAATAAGATTGCTTAGCTTAAGAGTTAGTTCTCATTGACTGTGAAGATAACTTGTCTTCTTTTATCGATTAGGTTCAAGATGTTTATTTGTACGCGGTAAATGGAAGTCCAAAAACATACAATAGAGAAAAGAAAGAGTATAACATATAGACTTAACAGTAACATATGGATAAGATTCAAAATTTGACTATGAGAAATACTTTCAATACAAATTTCAAAGACACCAAGTCATTCATGTCAGAAAGACAAAGAAAGGTTTGTACCATATGGATAAGATTGAAGTTTCAAACTAGAATTATAACACAGGGTTTGTTGTTCTTGTCAATTAACTTTTGAAATCTCCTCTTCCAAGCAGAAAAGTAGGTCTATTAAGCAGATTTTAATTTATAATATCATTAATTGATCAATGATTATGTAGGTAATCATACTTGAATCAAAAAAATGTAGGTAATCATACAAGAAATGTACTAAGTCAGAAGTCCATAACTAAAATATTGAAATCATAAGTAAAAAAAGGACAGAAATGAAAAGATAAATAAAAATAAAGCCATGCTTACAACAATTCTGTAAGTCTCTTTATACTTGAAGGTAGTTGCAATGCTCTAGCCCATTAAAATGTTTTGACTAGTCTTGGGATATTTTATTGAATTTCGTAGAAAGCCTAAAAAAGGTGTTGAAATGTTATTAAGCAATATGTCACCTTTAACATGTTGCAAAAATTAATGCAACATATCTTCCTAGTAGGTTGCCTACAACATAGACGGCTTCACCAATGACCTGTAAAAATCGCTCTAATCATAACCTTCGACATGCAAGGTAGTTTCAGACTAAAACTACACAAAATTGGACTGAAATCACTAATAATTGGCTAGTTACAGCAAAGTTAGTTTAAAAAAACAAGCAAAAATTGAGTTGACAGGGAATATCATTATCAAATCACATACAGAGGGCATGCTACATGAAATAAACATTAATGAAATTATCTTAGAAGGCGTATAAGTTACTCAAACAACTTGCCACAATATACAACCAAGAACAACAATGTGCACTCTTATTAATCTCTATATGCATGTTCCATTTATTTATGCTACATGTTGCATAAACTAACAACGAGATTGATTATTGGTTTTGTGTTGCCAATTGCAGAACAAAGTCTTAGACCTATCAGGTGACTTGAAAATCTCAAGCAATGACAAGGAGTCCTGTTTTACTCACACAGTTTGTAAGATATTATATGATCATTCAACATTATAAATCTCTTTGATTAATGTGAAGTGGACTATATATATATATATATATTATGGACCTACTACAATTGAAAATTTCAAACTCTTCTTGGCTAGGGTCAATATAAAAACAACATACCTGAAATTGGAATGCAACTCTTCCTTCACTTACCACGAGTCATATTGTCACTTCGTCATTTACTTCTATGACAGGGATGTGAGCAATGTTGGACCAATGTTCTCCTCTCCAAATTCCATACCTTAATTTTAACATACGGCATCGCCCAATTTTCAATTTCTTAAGAGAAGGGGGTCCGTCTTTTGGCAATAACTTGAGTCTTCGACAATCTTCAAACTCCAGTGCTTCCAACGAGGAAGGAAACCTCTCTGGCAAGGACTTAATTTTTGGGCAATATAGAAATGCAAGTGATTTCAGAGAGGAAGGCAACATGTCTTCAGACAATAATTCAAGCCTTGAACAACATTTAAATGTAAGATCTTCTAGAGAGGAGAGGTGTTGAAGTCCATTTCCTTGTAAGGATTTTCTTTTAGAGATCTTATTTATTGTTAGAGACACAAGAGAAATGGGCAGCAACTGCTCTTTCAGCAAGGTGTTAACAATAACATCACCTCCAATATGCATATCAGACAGAGCAGTAAGGTTTTACCTAAGAGATACAAAATGATGTGTATAGTAAAAAAAAAAGTGTTTGGGATCTAAGGTGTCTCATTTCTTGTTTAATTGATAAAAACAAAAACTCAGGAAGAGTGTTCCACAAATATATTAAAGAGAACTGAAGTTTTTGTTATACAAAAAGAGCTGCAAAACTTAAGCTTGATTGCAAATGAAACTATTGCTTTAGTCTTCCTTTTATAAATAAAGATAAGCTTGAGAACTCAAATAAAGTTGAATATATATGTTAAACACACTTGCCAAATGTCCGATATGATTTAATCACATTAAACAAATTTTTGTATTACTGTCTATATCGTTCTCGATCTACCAAAAATGTTATTGCCTTGAATTTGAAGTTAACATGAATAAGTGTGAAAATGGCATGTCAAACGTAAGTTGGCATTGTGCTTGATCAAAAGCAAACATAGCTTTATATAGTGACAATGCTAGTACCATGTACCATTGTCCTTTTGTCCTTGTTTACAACTCATTAATTTTGAGATAAATCAAGAGATCAGCGAAGAGGTTGTTTAGATCAATTGGGTCTCCGATTTGACTCATTTAAGTGTTCACTAATTCTCAACAGCCTCATGTGCGAATTTGACATTTTTAACTTATACTTGGACTTCCCAAACTGATGTGTTTTGACTTTGTCATTAATTAAGGAGAACCAAAATGTTCTTTTGAACATTGTCCAACCATTCTGATATTTCTTTTGAAGATTCTTCCAAAGCGTTTGGACTTTACAAATTGTACTTTTGTCTTGATCGAGCATAATATGAAACCACAAATTATTGAAGGTGCTGAAAAACACAAGGAAATATGGTGGATTTGAATAGTGTTTTGAAATTTCAGAAAAATATTTTGATTGGTTAACAAAGAATATGTTCTTTGTCAAATCATTTAACTTACTATTATTAAACAAGTTTAGTAAAATCTAGTTGAATCATAAAGAACTTAGGTTAAAATAA
This sequence comes from Cicer bijugum, assembly GCA_037974875.1. Taxonomy (NCBI): domain Eukaryota; kingdom Viridiplantae; phylum Streptophyta; class Magnoliopsida; order Fabales; family Fabaceae; genus Cicer; species Cicer bijugum. The sequence goes on along the minus strand of JBBPBT010000556.1, from coordinate 4,330,242 downwards.
TAGAGAAAGAGAGAGAAGGAACACCAAGATTTGTATACTAGTTCACAACAGACTGTTGCCATATCTAGTCCTCCTCTTATAGAGAAATTTGGCCTCAATAAAGTTGTGGAGTTAATCCACTATTTCACCAATAACATACAAGTATTGTTTCATCTGGCTTTTGAGGCTTTGAGTATTCTTCTCTAATCTCTCTAGGTTCTTACCATTAGAACCTTTATTCAGATTAAAATAAGAAATAGGCATGTGAATGTGATGTCCAAGCAACACAAGTTACCAAACAATGATCAACTAAAACTCAAGAACTGCACATTCATGTTTATGAAGACTCAGTTTAGAAAGTAGAGCTCAGATATAAAGAGTGCGTGGAAAAACACATACTTCCAGTCTGCACTCTGTGTAACGCATGGCAGCAGGAGGGTCAGCATCAATTGACCCAAAATTTCCATGACCATTGACCAAAGGAGATCGTAATGAGAAATCCTGAAAAACATTGGAAAAGACATAATTAAAACAATAGGAAAGAAAAAGGAGTGTAAAAGTCTAGAGAGAATCCACAAAAAACATAACTACAAAGTAGGTGAAACCATGAAAGATAATATATGTATATATATATACTCACACATGCAACACAACCATGGAAACTTCTATTTTACCTTGAATTATGTTGGTATTTAAATGTATATTTTGATTAAGTCTTGGGACTTTTTATTGCTAATTACTATGCATAATATTTCATGAGTTTTGAGTTATATGTTTAATTTTATATTAAATATGTGTTTATAGTATTATTCGTGTAATTTGTCCAAAATATATCAAATATCAGTCATCTTGATCTTGGTCCTACTACCCGCTATCTCACTATCTGGGCTGCGCCGCCATCTGGGATTGGCTGCCTAGGAATATCATGGCTGCTAAGCAACTTTCTATGAGTGCTTGCCGAATGGAATAAAAGAAACATTTCTATCCAAAAATTAATCAGTTGACAAATATGTTTTATGATACTATAGATAAGAAATCATTGACTCCGCAATCCAGAAAATCTATTAAGATGAAGAGAAAATCACGCAATAAGCTAATGTCAATGTTTTACCTGGGCCATCCGCACCATGGAATCATATACAGCAGAGTCTCCGTGAGGATGGAATTTTCCCAATACCTACAATAATATCATGGAAAAGTAGCATATCAAACAGTAAAAATGACAGTAGATAATACACTGTCCAAGCTCCAAAAGATGAGTCCATTGGGTGCTTCATTACTATTATTAATTAAAGTTAAAAATAATGACATCTATGGCTACATATTAACCTCTCCAACAACTCTTGCACATTTCTTGAACGGTTTTTTTGACGAGAGACCGAGCTCGTGCATTGCAAATCTGCATTCAAAATATTAGCTTGGACTTGATTTCAATTGGACAAATCTGCAGGAGGTACAACTTGTCTGCGATTAAAAACAGAATATTTTAATTTTCTAAGCTAAGTAAAAATATGAAATTCAATTATATTTATTATCTGAAGCAATTGATATACCTTGCGAGAGATAGTAATTGAGGTTGTCAAGAATTTATTCCCCGACAGAAAAACTCTTGTGGCATCTGACATAGTCTGTGTCTTAAAAAAAGATAACAATGATATGAATTGTATTTTATCCTGCAATTGCAATCACTTTTTTTATCTAATAATGAAGAAACATTACCAAACATGTCCTTGATAGGAGTAGTGGGGAAACACTTGAACTCTCAACTATTATGGGCATTTCGCTTTTCAAATTTGGAAGAAAGGGGTTGCTGTTTTTGTCTGCAAATTAGTTACGTTGTTACTTTTTATTAGAAGGGGTCAAAATACCTTATAACAAAAAGGCCTATTAAAAGAAAGCCCCAATGTAAAAAATCCACAAAATTTCATGGGCTTAAAGGTTTGTAGGCCAAGTTATTTTATTTAAAATCATATATTTCAATTTTTTTTCTTTTCGATTTTTATGATATCCTCGTATAAAATTTAATAAAGCATAACATATATGATATGACAACAACTATCTATTATATATATTTAAAAAAGACTTCGCTGTCACCTCACACTATTTCTCCTACGTATGCAAAAATTTCCCACCTCAGCCAAAAAGTTGACGTGCAAAAATCACAGAGAGTTTTGTTTCTAGCTTTTTACAAATCCTATAACTCATTCAGTATGTCTCTTAATTAAATATTATTTCATAACGTTTAATCAAAATTTTCTAAATTAATTCCACATTATTATTTCATAACGTCACATTATTATTTCATAACGTTTGTCCATCTTTTTTCACATTAATTCCATATTATTTTAAAAACTCAATATCAAGTTTTATGTCTCAAATGTCAAATAATTATTGATATAATAGTTATATCAATAATATATATTATTATTGTGTCTTCGAAAGAAAACTATTTACCATTTATAGATAAAAAAATAATGTTTAATATTTAAATTAAAAAATTATTTATTATTTTTTTACGGTGATGTTTTATGTTGTTATTTTTAAAAAATACTATCAATTTGAAGATTCTACATTTGTTTTAATTCTACTCAACCGTACATATGAGTTGTTTGTGAAAATTCTCAAGTCATTGTATAGAAGTTTTATACTCAAAATATTGGAAAATAAATTTTTCTAAAAATATTTTGAAAATAAATTTATATTTGACAACACAAAAAAAAAAGCATGCCTAATTTGATTTTGCAGTAGATAATTACATATATTAATACTTATTAAAATACTTCTAATATTTTAACACAAAATATAATTTATGAATTTTGTTTGTAGGATGATAATCAATGTGAATTTTTAATAAAATATATGAATTAGTTGCAATTAGGTTATACAAAATATTTTACAGATTCTGTGTGTTTGCCAACTCATATATAATAATTACTCATATAAACTCATTTGAAAAAAATACTCTACAAACAAAATGAATAAATTATATTATTTTTGAAATATAAAAACCTTATTTACAATACTACTAATATATTAAAATTTATATATTTTATATTATTTTTAAAATTTTATTCACAATACAACAAATATGGTAAAATTTGTATATCTTCGCTCGTTGCGCGGGTTATATTCTAGTTCCATACAAGTTTATGAGTTTTCACTAGACAAAATAGTATATTTTAGTGTATACAAGAGGAATGATACAAACAAATAAATTCACCATCACTAGTTGATTTATGGATTCTCATACCATAATACTATGTCAGCAAAGCAATGACTAAAAATATAACAAACATTCAAAGGTATTCGCGGACAAACAATTTCAAATATAACAAATAATCATGCAAACGTCTATTACAAAAACCAAGAGTCAATAGGTTTGGTAGACGTAACTAACAAGTAAGTTCTTATGACTCCATACTATAATCTAAAAGGAAGTTCCTATGCATTTAAACAAATAAGATACAATTAAAGAGTCTCATAGATGGTTAGTTTGAATAAATGCATCTAAACACAAATCAACATGCAATTAATAAAATTTTAATGATATACATAAATAGCTCTTAAACTAAAACAATCTTATGTGTTAATTATTCAATGTTCAATGTTCTTCCAAGCATGTAAAACCTTTTTACCAATGCCAATAGCACAATGAGTACCAAACGGATGCATACAGCCAGATTACTAGAATGGTTCTCTCTTTAAAATCAATCAGGTTCATTTAATCCTGACTATGAGAATACTAATGCACATGATCTTGGGGAAACTATCATTGACAATATTTTATTGCTTCTGAGTACCAAATCAATATACTAGTGTTCACTGTAGAATGATGAAGGATACCACAAAGCCATGAAAATAAATATGTGTGTATTAACTATTTTTATAACAAAAGTAAAATAAGAGTTAAACTATATACTAGTTTCAAAAATTATCATGGATAACTTATCAAAATTAATTAAAAACAACTTATGAACATATTTTTATAAATTTTCCTAAACAAAATCACTAATGGTTAACTTCTATTAAGCCAATCAAACAAGCACTCTATGAGTTTATGATACACAAGATAGATTTTTTTTTTCCTTAAAAAAGAGAATGTACTATATGAATTTGTATAGGCCCAAGGCCCAAACATGCATATGAAACATATGCCGATACCAACAGTCCTTACATGCTACAGTTAGGGCACACAAAGGGGGACAGGGATAGAATATAATCATCCCAAAATTTCATTTTTACCCACATTCATAGCGACAATTACAACCCTATATTCAAATAATTCAACTATTATTATAGTTCATCTTTTTAGTTTGATTTCTGAGATTGAGAGAAAACATAATGTGTGTGGATTGAATTTCAACAATGATGTCATGAAAATAACTTGAATCTCAACAACAAAAGTGTAGAACTCAAAAATAGAATGATGAAGGATACCTCAACAAAATAAAACAGAGATGGTGGCGAGCCATGATAGTGGCGAACACAAGAAGGTCGTGAATGTAACGATGGTCGGACAAACGGAGGAGAGATTAAACTGAGCGCCTCTTTGATTCTAGGATTCCATGACGGTAGTAAACTGAAATGAAGTAATGGAGAAATGAAAGAAAATTGGAAGTATTAAAAGAGTGAACATACACACACAACTTCTTACACAATTACACTAGAACAGGGGATACGAGTTTCTTGAAAAATAATTGAATGTAAAATCTTTTCGCTGTCTTTTCTAGTCAAAACAAGTCAAAGTGATAAACATATCTCACATGGCATGGGTATTTATATTTTTAATTTAATACAGTGGTTTAAATAAATAAAAAAATTTAATCAAGAATATACTAATTCTATTTTATTTTGGATGTGTATTTAGTCACGATTTCGAATGGTTATTTTTGTATCAAACATATAGTGTTTTTTAAACGAAAGTGTAAGATTTTTTGTTATCGGTGAGTATAATTTAAGAAGAATATGTTTTGTGCTAGAAATTTCGCCTATAGTGACCGATTTAGAGACCGAAATAGAGACCGTAATTTTGAATTTATGAACTAAATATTTTTACGTCACTAAATCCGTCGCTAATGAAATTTAGAGACTGAAATAATAACTGAATTTTAGCGACCAAAATTTCAGTCGCTAATTATCACTAAGAGAAAATTTCTCTTTTACACTAGCGGCCGAAATAGAGACTGAAATTTTAAACCTTGAAATTAAATATTATTCCGTCATTAAATTGGTCGCTAACAAAAAGTAGAGATTGAAATAGCAACTAAATTCTATTTTTTAATTACATAATTTATTTTGTTTATTAATAAAAAAAAAAAGAAAAATGTCAAACAATTGTTGTTGAATTATTTTTTTTTAGAATATGTGAAATATTTAATAACTAATTAAAAAAAACAAATAATTAAAATAATAAATAAAAAAACAAAATCATGTATTCATCATGTATTTGAATGTTTGTACTGTCAAACTTTTTTCTTTTTCAATTTACTCACATAAAACCTAAAACCCCATTTCCTACCATCGTTCTTTCTCAACACCACAACTCAAGTTAATTCACTCCCAGCCTAGCTAGACCTTGTTCAAGCAATTACGCCAAAACAACACTTATTTCTTACTAGACTCAATTATTTCGTTCACTTCTCTTTATTTTCTTTCACTATTACCACAAAGCCTTAGGTTCTCTTGATGTTTTCAATCAATTTTTCTACAAAAAAAAAAATCAGTTCTTTTTTTCTTTCTCAACCTACCACAAATCCTAAAACCATCATTCGTTGCTAATCCCCTCTCATTTCAACCTTCGCAACTACGACGTGAAGCTAACCGGGTCTCTTAAACCGTTAAACTACAACTGTGGCGTGAATCAAAAGGTAAGAAATTTATATTCTAATTTTCTGATTATGCTTCATTATTTGTGTTTTTTTTTTGTGATGTAATCATTTTGAATTTATTTAACTAAAGGGGGTAAAAATATTCTACACATAACGTGTTTGATAAAATGCTCTTTTGGTAATTTTAACTAAAATGGGTAATTTGTTAGTGAATATAAGGTGTTTGATAAAATGCTCTTTTGGTAATTTTAACTAAAATGGGTAATTTGTTACTGAATATAAGGTGTTTGATAAAATTCTCTTTTGGTATTTTCCCGTTAGCTTTTACATAATTTTCCATCAGTTTGGTGAGAGGCAATAGGCAATAGTAGTAGAAGTAGGTGTATTATTAGAATAAAAATTCCTTAAGAAGTCCAGCTGTTGGTTCGTCATACAAGAGCACCTATACATAAGTGTAAAATTATGTTTATATTTTTAGGGACATTAAAGAGAGAAAGGAAAATGAAGGAGGAAGTTGCATGTTGATTAAATAACAGTAAAAGTCACATCAGTGACAGGAAGTATCTTAGAAGTTGGAAAATTTAGTGCTTCCATAAAATAACTGAAAGCCATTGAGGCTAGTTTTATGAACAAATAATAACTAGGAAGAGGATATGCACAAAGAGGGAATTCTTCACATAAAATGATCCCTACTTTTTGCATTATACACATATGTCTGATTTCTCTTTAATGTAATCATTGGCAATGGCACTGATGAATAAATAGTAAAATTGTGGACTTGCAGATATAGGCAATAACATCAACTGCAATAGATGTATAAGAAGTTTCCCCACAAAAACTAACCACAGGAACTACATGTGGTTGAGGGAAGATGATTTTTATATTAAAAGTAACAACAGCAGAAAGAACCCTCAACTACATGTGGTTTCTATGTTGTGTTAAAGTTTGTTGTGTGTATTTCATTTTTGTTTCGCAAATTAATTATTGTAATTTTGTTTTACAAATTTCGTTTCTATTGTGCAAATTAATATTATGTTTACAAGTTTTTAATGTTGAGTTTTTTTATGTTGTTAGACGAATTTGAATGACATTCCTCCTAGTCATTCAGATTTGTTTCTCCACACGCATAAACATGGCAAGGATAAAACTTGGGTTGATAAAAGATCGGAATATGTTCATGTAAGAGCTTTCACCTTTAAAGTATATATTATTTATTTTTCTATGTTGGTTTTTTTATCTTCATATAATATCGAAATAAAGTGTTTTAAAATATTAATTAGCTTTATATTTATGTTGGCAAGAAAAATTTAAACGTACGTTTGAAGAATTGACTCAAGAAACAACTTCACAAGGAACTCCTCCACCAAATGAATTAGATGTGTGGTGTGAGGTTGGTGGAATAAAAAGAGGACGAGTATACGGTCTCAGATTAGAATCTACTATATTATTAGGGAGACCTAATTATCGCGGATCATGTTCTTCATCAACAGAGTGGGTTCAAAGACATGAATTTGAAGAAATGAGAAATGAAAGAGATCAACTTCGAGAGGAATTGGCTAATACAAACAGAGCAGTTGAGCACAATAACCACTTGATAAATCAACTGATGAATAGCTTGAACTTTAAACCCATGCCATATACTAGAGATCAAATTCATGAAGATGGGGTTAGTGATAATGATAATGAGATTGGTGATCATGATGATGGTGATTTTGATGATGAGATTGCTGATAATGATGCTCGTGATCATGATGGTGAAGCGTTAGATGGATAGTGATAAGTTAATCTGAAGTAACCAATATGTTGTAATTTATTTTGACTAAATATATTATGTTTAAACTAAAATTTTATTTGTATTATTTTGAGTACTTACAAATATTAGTTAAATGTATTATGTTCTTTAATTATATACATTGATATGATTAATATTTTCAAATGATTTTGGTGTTTGAATTTTTTAGATATTTAAAATAAATTAAAAAATTTTATTGTTCTTTTGAACATTAAAGTAATATACTTAAAAAAATGGTAATATTTAGAGACGTAATTGGTGATCAAATATTTGATAAAAATAATAATTTATATCACAAATTTCGTCTCTAAATCGGTCGCTAATGATATAAAAAATTAATTTAAAGTGGTTGCTAAATCAGTCTCAATAATCGGTCACAAAATTAGTCACAAAATGCAGTCACAAAATCAGTCACAAAATCGGTCACAAAATTCGATAACTAGATTGGTTACTAAATTCGATCACTATAAAAAATGTTATTAAAAATTAATAAAGTAAAGCTTAAAAACAATTTTCAATAAAACACAAGGAATACCACTTTAGATATAAACCACACGCGACCCCCCTTAAAAAAGAGAATGTACTATATGAATTTGTATAGGCCTAAGGCCCAAATTTGCATATGAAACATATGCCCATTCCAACAGTCCTTACATGCTACAGTTAGGGCACACAACAAGGGGGACAAGGATAAAATATAATCATCCTAAAATTTCATTTTTACCCACATTCATAGCGACAATTACAACCCTATATTCAAATAATTCAACTATTATTATAGTTCATCTTTTCAGTTTGATTTTTGAGATTAAGAGAAAATGTAATGTGTGTGGATTGAATTTCAAGAATGACATCATGAAAATAAATTGAATCTCAACAACAAAAGAGTAGAACTCAAAAATAGAATGATGAAGGAAACCTCAACAAAATAAAACAGAGATGGTGGCGAGCCGTGACAGTGGCGAACACAAGAGAAGGTTGTGAATGTAACGATGGTCGGACAAACGGATGAGAGATTAAACAAAGCGCCTCTTTGATTCTAGGATTCCATGACGGTGATAAACTAAAATGAAGTAATGGAGGAATGAAGGAAAGTTGAAAGTATTAAAAGAGTGAACATACCCACACAACTTCTTACACAATTACACAAGAACAGGGGATACGAGTTTCTTGATAAAGAATTGAATGTAAAATGTTTTTGCTTTCTTTTCTAGTCAAAACAAGTCAAAGTGATAAACATATCCCAAAATGGCATGGGTATTTATATTTTTAATTTAATACGGTGGTTTAAATAAATAAAAAAATTTACACAAATATACTAATTCTATTTTATTTTGGAGGTGTATTTAGTCACGATTTCGAACGGTTATTTTTGTATAAAACATATAGTCTTTTTTAAACGAAAGTGTAAGATTTTTTGTTAGCGGTGAGTATAATTTAAGAAGAATATATTTTGGGCTTGAAATTTAATTGTTTTGGGTGAATGAAAAAATGATGTATTAATAATTATTTCAAAAAAAAAAAGTTTTTATTTTTAAAATCATTAATAATTCAATTGTAATTAATATTATATATATATATATATAAATATATAAATGATTTTTAGAAATATCAAGCTGTACAAATTATCTCCTAACAACTCAAAAGTTAAAAAGATGTCACATCTAGTTAATCTTTAATAAAATATTTATTTGTGTTTTATAAAAATTTGATATTTATCTAGGGAACAAATTAAACTCAAAATTTAAAAAGGATTATGCCTTTAAATGGACTGAAGTCTTGAATGATCGAATTTGTTTATTAATTAAGTTCAACTTAATTTTAATTTAAAATAACAATAAAAAAAATGTTATTAAAAATTAATAAAGTAAACCTTAAAAACAATTTTCAATAAAAAATAAGGAATACCACTTTAGGTAAAAACCACATGCGACCCCCCTTAAAAAGAGAATGTACTATACGAATTTGTATAGGCCTAAGGCCCAAACTTGCATATGAAACATATGCCTATTCCAACAGTCCTTACATGCTACAGTTAGGGCACACAACAACGGGGATAGGGATAGAATATAATCATCCCAAAATTTTATTTTTACCCACATTCGTAGCGACAATTACAACCCTATATTCAAATAATTCAACTATTATTATAGTTCACCTTTTTAGTTTGATTTCTGATATTGAGAGAAAACGTAATGTGTGTGGATTGAATTTCAACAATAACGTCATGAAAATAAATTGAATCTCAACAACAAAAGAGTAAAACTCAAAAATAGAATGATAAAGGATACCTCAACAAAATAAAACAGAGATGGTGGCGAGCCGTGACAATGGCGAACACAAGATGACCGTGAACGTAACGATGGTCAGACAAACGGAGGAGAGATTAAACTGAGCGCCTCTTTGATTCTAGGATTCCATGACGGTGGTAAACTGAAATGAAGTAATGGAGGAATGAAGGAAAGTTGGAAGTATTAAAAGAGTTAACATACACACCCGACTTCTTACACAATTACACAAGAACATGGGATACACGTTTCTTGAAAAAGAATTGAATGTAAAATCTTTTCGCTGTCTTTTCTAGTCAAAATAAGTCAAAGTGATAAACATATCACACATGACATGGGTATTTATATTTTTAATTTAATACGGTGGTTTAAATAAATAAAAAAATTTACACAAAAATATACTAATTCTATTTTATTTTGGAGGTGTATTTAGTCACAATTTCGAACGGTTATTTTTGTATAAAACATATAGTGTTTTTTAAACGAAAGTGTAAGATTTTTGTTAGCGGTGAGTATAATTTAAGAAGAATATGTTTTGGGCTTGAAATTTAGTTGTTTTGGGTGAATGAAAAAATGATGTATTAATAATTATTTAAAAAAAGTTTTTAATTTTAAAATTATTAACAATTCCATTGTAATTAATATTATATATATATATATATATATATATATATAAAAATGAGTTTTAGGACTATTAAGTTGTACAACTTATCTCCTAACAACTCAAAAGTTAAAAAGATGTCACATCTAGTTACTCTTTAATAAAGTATGTATTTGTGTTTTATAATAATTTGATATTTATCTAGGGAACAAATTAAACTCAAAATTTAAAAAGGATTATGACTTTAAATGGACTGAAGTCTTGAATGAACGAATTTGTTTATTTATTAAGTTCAACTTAATTTTAATTTAAACTAACAATAAAAAAATGTTATTTAAAATTAATAAAGTAAACCTTAAAAACAATTTTCTATAAAGCACAAGGAATACCACTTTTGATAAAAAGCACACGCGACCCCCTTTAGAGCAGATTGGGTTAGGAATAGGCCGGACCAGACCAGGCTTTGAAAGGCCTAAGCTTAGCCTACGATGAATTTTTTAGTTATAAGTCTGGCCTACGGCGTATCAGAGGCTTTTTTTTCGGCCTGAGCCTGACATATGGTCTATCATTGCTTAGCCCGTAAGCCTATTTAAAAGTCTTATTCACATTAAAATATTTAAATGTTATATTTTACTTTTTTTTTTAAATTAGCTAAACTATATCTTTATATACAAGGAAAACTAATAAAATTATAATCAAATCTAATAAAATAATTACTAACAAGTTTGTAACGCAACAACCTTTCAATAAAACAAAAAAAATAAAATAAAGTGAATTCATAATTAACAAACTCTAAAAATTCTTTCAATAATTACAAATAAAATAAAATGAACCCCATAAACAGTTACACAATGACAAAAATATGATATCAAATATTCAAAGTGATTTGTATCTCTTGTTTATCAACCTTAAAAAATAAAAGAAAAAATATATATATGTTAGACACTGAGCTAAAAAGTAATAAATAAATAAATAAATGAGCAAATTATTAAAAAAAAATGAATAAATACTACTTGATAAAAAAATATTGGTTTAAAAGAATAAATTTTTTATTGAAGCAAACACACCTATTATTATCTCTCAAACAAATGCTCTCAAACAAACTCATATTATTACCTCTCACACAAAATCTATACCTACATGATGCTCTACCCATACCGATTTACATGATTCTTCATATACCAATACTAATGTAAATATATATTAAATAAAAAATAATTTTTCTAACAAAATAATTTTAAAAAAATATGAAACAAACACCCTTTAAACGTTAAAAAATGATTTTTGGTTTAAAAGAATAAATTTTTTATTTAAACAAAACGCAGACATTATTATCTCTCAAACAAATACTCTCAAACAAACTCAAATTATTACATCTCAAACAAATCCTCTCATACAAAATCATATTCAGTAATAATATATATATATATATAAGTAATAAATAAACAATTATCTATACCTACACGATGCTCTATCCATATCGATTCTCCATATACCAATACTAATGTACATATGTATACATATTAAATAAAAAATCATTTTTCTAACAAAATGATTTTAAGAAAATATGAAACAAAACACCCTTTAAACCCTAAAAAATGATTTTTTATTGAAACAAACATACCCATTAATATCTCTCAAACAATTTCGAATATTACCTCTAAACAAATCCTAACAAACAAACTCATATTTAGTAATGATAAACAATTGGGATTCCCAAGTTTATATACTAATAATATATATAAAGATAACAAAGAAATAGTATTGATTTTTATAAAATATAAAGGTAACAAATAAATAGTATTGATTTTTATAAAAAAAAAAAAAAATATGTCTTACATATATGTTTGTTGGAGTGAGTGTAACGGAAATTAGAAGAAAAAAAATGGAAAATGAAATAAATAATAAAATATATATATAGGCCGGTCTCTCAGACCTAATAGGCTTTTTTATAAGTCTGAGTCTGACCTATTTACATAAATAGGCTTTAAAAACAGCCTGAGTCTAGCATTTTTATTAAACAAGTCAGGTCAGGCCAGACCAGACCATAGGCCCCTACGGACGACCTAACCTATTCCCATCTCTAAGAGCAGGAGAGTAGGATCACGGTACATGAACTGTCAACACAGACAGAGAAAAAACTAAGAGAAATAAAAGAAGAAGAAAAAACAAAAGGGAGAGGAAGAAATTCAAAAATGGAAAAGGAAGGTACCGAGAGGGAAAGGTAGAAAGTGGTCGAGAGTGGAATCGAGAGACTGAGCACAAGACCAAAGAGTATGATCAACTTTCTATGACAGTGATGACGTCTCTGAAGGTTGGAGTTTTTCGTTTTATCTTTTCGATTTTCTCATTGTTTTTGGTTTTATCTTTTTTACTTTCTCATTCATAACTCATTTTATTTGTATTTTTACAAATTAAAACATTACATTTATATAACAACAGAGTTATTATAATATAAAGAGAAAAGGAAAAAAAATGCATATGCATATATACCCTTAACTCTTCTTGTTTGTTTTTTTATTTTATTTTATTATTGTTCTATTTATTTTTCTCCTTCTTCTTTGATATTTTTTTATGATAACTAACATAAGATTTCTACCAAAAAGTGTCTCCTTCTGATTGATTTTCCTTTCTCAATTTATAGGCTAAAGTGCCGAATCTTTGTGTTCATGAGATAAAATTAAGTTCATGATTTTTTATTGTTTTGCAGCAAAAATAAGCAACCTCATATACTTAAGGAAATAAGTGGGTGATCTTTTAATTAAGTGTACAAATGGTGAAAATATAAATTTATTGAGATAAAATAAAAATAAAAGAAAATTAAAGTTAAAATGGAGATAGCTTGCTTGCAACAGAGATGAAGGAAAGCGTAAACAGAGTTCGGCAGAAGGAGTAGAGTGCAAAAGTATACTTCTTTGTTTTTATTTCTTCTTTATTTTTTAATGTTTTTTTCTTTTGTTAAATATAATGCAATAGAAACCCATGTAAATATAGACTCAAAATTTGAACCATATATAAAAATGCTTAACAATAATAAGTGCAAAAATGCTTATTAAACATATTATTATTATATTTTTAAATTATTTTTAATCACTCAAGTAAACCTAGTGGCTCAATCGTTAACTCAAGCACAACAAATGTTGAACCAATCCAAAAGGTTATTGTTATGGTGGAAGGAATGAGTGGTGGGAATTATGTGATCTTTTGCATGGTAATTGGATCAACGTTGAGAGGAAAAAAAAAAAAAAGAACAATAAATCCAAGAATCATGGTAGTAACGGGCTATTTAAAGGGGATGTTTACAAGCTCAACATACCAAGTTTGGATTCCCCAACAAGGAAGGCTACATCAAAATGAAAAATAAAATTCAAAGTGAAGACATAGGTGTACTCTCAACATAGGCCTAATCAAAGGGCCATGAATAAGCTGAAGCAAAACGATTCGGCCATGACACTAGCACTATGTCTTATAGTGGTCCAAGTACGTTAACAAGGGAGCCAATAAGCATAGGGGTTTATGTTGGAAGCAATAATATGAAGCATGCCTCTAAACCAAAACAGACCAAACACGAGGTGAAGCAATTGGCCCAAACCATTACCATATAGGAATAACAAATTGAACAAAGCAAACACATGGAGTTGAGTGATGTCACAAATGATACATATGTTGCTCATCCCATTAGGACTTATAAGATGGATTATGGGGATGTGGCTGCAAATTTGGAACATGAGAGAGGAGAGACATGGAAACAGATCCAAAATCTTGCCGCCACTATCTTTGATCATTGGCTTGTGATGAAGGATGTAAGACCCTTAATATTCTAAATTCTAATTTATGCGATTTTAGGGTATTTTGTGTTAAATTACTTAGGCATTTAGCATAATTGAATTTTATTTTGGGAATTAAATATCAAAATCATATTTTAATAGAGTTAAAAATATGTTTAATATTTATATATTTTTTAATATATATATTTTTGAGACCCGATTAAGATTATTTGTAGGAGATTAATTTGATTATGTTACGAAAAATTTAATATCAGACAGTTTTTAAAAAAAATGTCACTTATTGCTGAGAAACTCATCTGTCAATTAAATTGCGGCGATAGTAGATATTTTATTGAAAAAGTAATTTGACAAATGCTGTATAATGATGTTTTTTTAAAAATATCTATAAAGTTAGATATTTATTAGTTGGTTTTAATTATAATATATTATGATTATTTTATAATATATATGAGAGAGAAAGCAAGGCGAAGGCAAGATCATAAAAGCATAAACCATCCCAGGAAACTTCTTCTTCTTTCTTCGGTTTGCAAAGAAAAACCAAAACCATAAGATATAAACCTTCACTTTTTTCCTAGATCCAAGCTTCGTTTCGAGAAGTGACAGAAGAGAAAGTTGCTCATTGTCACGCTGCGGTGCTAGTGAGCTAGTTTTTGACGCGACATTACGAACTTAAATTTTACCGGAATTAATTACTGTACCGTAATCGCGTGTTAGAGTTATTTGATGTGCGAATTTGTAGAAAATGAATTTAATGCGATTATATGTGATTTAGTGGAATTTAAATTTGAGGTGTGGTTTGTGATGATCCATATTTGATGTGATTTATATGTTCATAATTATTATTATGAATTTTTGAGATGTGATTTATTTGTGGATTTTGTGAAAAATGAATTGATGAAATTTGGTGGGTTATGTGTAAAAATGTAGAGTTTTGAAATTGAGTGTTATGTTTGAATTGTTGAAATTTAATTGAGGTGTTATATATGGGTTGTGGAATTGAATTGATTGTTGTTAATGTGAATTGACAGTAATTAAATTTGATGAGTTTGAGTTACGTAATGAGTTATTTTCAAATAAATGAGTTTGAACTGAAGTTGAAATTTTACGAAAAATTTAGAGTTGTTAAAGTTGTGAAAAAGTTCAATTTTTAACTAAGTTAAAGAGTTTGATCTATGTCTGATAGGCCTCATAGCCCCGATGTATTTTGTTGTTTGAATACTATGGATTTTTATTTCAAAAACTATTCCGCTGCTTGTAAATATTTGTTGACTTTGTCGTTATGTTACGACTTAAATAATTATCCAAAACTATTTCTTTGTTTAAAAAAAAATTACACTCGCGCTGTTAAAAATTGGGGTGCTACATTGTGGTATTAGAGCTTTGGTTTGATTGTAGGTTGACCTGTAGGTTGGAAGTCGTTATCTGATCATGCGTCGGGTTAAGTTGTTTGAGTTGTCAGGTCTGGTGTAGTTGTTATGTATTGATGTAGTCGAAAGTTACTTTTGGAATTATTCTAAGGGGTGTTGAGATTTCTTCTTGATGTTGGTTTTGAGGAAACAATGCCTCCAAGAAGGGGTGACGCTGCAAGAGTCAACGTCAATGGGGATGATCAAATGGCTGAAGTTATGAATAACATGGTTGCTTTTGTTGCTGCACAAACTACTGCAAAGACTCTGCGAGATCTGGAGAAGAGGGAAATAGAGATCTGTGCTGCTGAGTCAAGTGGATTGGAAGATTTATGTCATTACAATCCTCCAAAGTTCAAGGGTGAGGAGAGCCCAGAAAAAGCTGATTAGTAGATTCAAAAAGTGGAAAAGATCTTTGAAATGATTAATTGCCATACAGGGTTGAGGCGAATCATGACGACATGGGATTTATAAAGTGGTTCCAAGGACACAAAGGCCATGTTGTTGATGGTAACTCGAAGATGATGAGTATGGATGAATTAAAGTTAGACTAATAGACAATTTCATGTAAAGATCTAAGTGGAGAGCTTTTTAAGAAGAGTCTTAGGTGTTCGCTTGGTAGATTTCATGATGAGACTGGATGAAGTTTGATAATTGCCAAAGGGGTGTGAACACCATGGAATTATTGAGAAGACATTGATTCCATTTGGAATAGCATTTGGTGCTTAGGTGTCAACGAAAGAGACTTGTATTGAAGTTAAGGGGCTCTGCACGGTAGGGGGTAAATACTATCTTGGTTTGATAAAGTATACTTTGAGGAATAATCGATACCTTGAGGGGTAAAGTCGAGCATTCGAGTTAAACTAGATTTGCGACTTAGATTATAAAGTATGAATCTCATGACAATTATAGGAGTGAGAATATATATTTGTTTGATAAGTGACAAATCTCTCTGTGGATTAGGAGATGGTAAGTACGAATAGTGATATTGGATGAAACTATAGACACGTAAGTGTGAATTTTGAGTGTTGTTTGGAAAAACATAAGGAGTTAAGACTTCATGTATTGAACCGCATGTTACTATTAAATGGAATTGAAAGTACAAGGTACAAGAATAATTAGAGACTGTAACGATGTAAGCTTTGAGAGTCTATTCAAGGATGGTAATTACTAGAAGAATGTTAATATTTTGATAGGTCAGAGGAATTATTTGAGATTTGATTTGGGACCCTAAGATGGTTGATCTTTAAGTCAATGATCTAAAATCCACAAGGTTGGATGGAGGACCAAGTAATACCTAAAACTGGTATAATTGAGGTAGATGAGGTAGGCAAGTGATAAATAATTCATGTTATGGATGAAAGTGTTTGAAGATTTACTAAAAAGGTTGTGTTATAATTTGAAGAGTTTTTATTAGTGAGATTACTAATACAGTTATAGTCAATGATGAATACAACCTCGTATTGTATCTTAAGATGAAATAGATGGAATTAGACGATATGATGAGAATTTGGAGATTTCGAGGATCAAATTTTAGAATTTTATTTAATGATAGAAAATGAAAAAGAAGAAATGTAACAAATGATTTATGGTTTAGATGTTGATCTTGGGAAGTCAAGTGTTAGGATTTAAAATGAGTGTCTCAGTTACTAGATGGACGATGAAAGATAAGTCGGTCTTTGAGATATTTTACTGCAAAGTTATGAGGATGAGATTTATAGATAATTATCCCTTAGGAGATGCTTATTGGGAACGAATAAGAATCCAACAAGTGAACCAAATTTTGGAAAATGTGCCAAGAGAATGTGTCAGAACATCACATGGAGATGTAGCTTATGACAATTAAGGATTCATGAAAGGAATTATCTCACTCGTGATTTAGATATTGTTATTATAAGGGTATGCGAATGATACAAAGGCACTAATTGAGTACATGTCATGGGGGTTGTTATTGTGTTCGCCAATCAACAGAGTTTAATGTTTGGTTGATAGGGAAGAATTGAGCATGAAATTGAAAAGTTTGGCGGGAACTAGTAATGCTTGATTTATTGAAATCACTATAATGAAGATGCACCATGGTTCGACGCAGGAAAGGTTTGTATAAATAGAAAAGTGATGGAGCGAATACAATGCATTTGACTTGTCATCATGAAAGGATAATCATCAAGCTGCAAATAAAGGACGCGACGAAATTGAGAAGTATCAAAATGAATGTTGGTCGTAGATGTAGGATAATTATTTTCAAGTTTGTGCATAACTGCGAAGTATGTAAAAAAAATTGACTAGTGAAGCGTGAATTTAAGGTGTTTGGCATGAGACAAATGTAGGTCTTAATCAGTGAATGAAATTCAAGTTGATTTTTGTTCGAGACGTGACTCTTGAAATGAAGTACTAAACTGGAAGGAAGTTTGTGTATTATGAGTAGTATAGTTTTGGCATGTTATCGAGAAAATTTGAGGAAGCTTATATCACCAAGAAAATATGGGGATGGAATTATTAGAGTTATAATTAGAACAACATACGAATAAGAACAATATGATTTGGCGTAGTTGTGCGACTAAAGAGAAATCGAGGATTTGTGGACCATAGAGAAAGTACGGAATTCTCGACGGTAATGATTGTTTTGTGTCCAGTATGTTAGTGTCATACTTAGTGTTTCGGTTTGATACTTAATTGGTGTTTCGTACCAAGTAGACATATATGAGACTATGTGACATAGCTATGGGTGATTGTACTTATTCGATAGGATCAAAATTATAGGAAAACAAGGGAAACTCAGTGGACGTTGAGAAGATTGTTTGACCTCTTGTGCATTAGAATAACCTTAAGTGCAAGTCGCATAAAGTGCTATTACAGTTCGGTTAAGATAGTCTAAGATACCATCATGGTTGTCGGCATCCTATGAAGAGGGATAGACGTCACTTTCTTCAAGGAGGCATGACGAAACAAGTTCTATCATGTATGTTGAGTTTGAGTGCAAACCTAGTCTGATTATTATTCTTACCTTAAGTTTCGAGGAAGAAACTTCTTTTAGGAGGGTAGTAATGTAAAATCCTTAATTTTCTAAATTCTAATTTATGTGATTTTATGGTATTTTGTGTTAAATTGCTTAGGTATTTAGCACAATTGAATTTTATTTTGGGAATTAAATATCAAAATCATGTTTTATTAGAGTTAAAAATATGTTTAATATTTATATATATTTTAATTTATATATTTTTGAGACTCGGTTAAGATTATTTGTAGGAGATTAATTTGATTATGTTACGAAAAATTTAATAACGGACAACTTTTTTAAAAATGTCACTTATTGCTGAGAAACTCATCTGTCAATTGAGTTGCGATTATAGTAGATATTTTATTGAAAAAGTAATTTGACAAGTGAGGTATAATGATGTTTTTTTAAAAATATCTATAAAGTTAGATATTTATTAGTTAGTTTTAATTATAAACTTCTTCTTCTTCTTCTTCTTCTTCTTCAAAGAAAAATCAAAACCATAAGATATAAACATTCACTTTTCTCCTAGATTTAAGCTTCGTTTCGAGAAGCGACAGAAGAGAAAGTTGCTCATTGCCACGCTGCGGTGCTAGTGAGCTAGTTTTCGACGCGACATCACGAGCTTAAATTTTACCGGAATTAATTAGAGTACCGTAACCGCGTGTTAGAGCTATCGTTGATGTATTTGATGTGCGAATTTGTAGAAAATGAATTTAATGCGATTATATTTGATTTAGTGGAATTTAAATTTGAGGTGTGGTTTGTGATGATCCATATTTGATGTGATTTATATGTTCAAAATTGTTATTATAAGTTTTTGAGATGTGATTTATTTGCGGATTTTATGGTAAATGAATTGATGAAATTTGGTGGGTTATGTGTAAAAATGTGGAGTTTTGAAATTGGGTGAGTTATGTTTAAATTGTTGAAATTTAATTGAGGTGTTATATGTGGGTTGTCGAATTGAATTGATTGTTTTTTGTGTGAATTGGCAGTAATTAAATTTGATGAGTTTGCGTTACGTAATCAGTTATTTTCAAATAAATGAGTTTGAACTGAAGTTGAAATTTTACGAAAAATTTAGAATTGTTAAAATTGTGAAAAAGTTCAAATTTTAACTAAGTTAAAAAGTTTGAGCAAAAAGATAGATTGAAATTAATATTGGTTAGAGTTTAACATGTTACTCTTTTAATTACTCTTAAACTGAGTTTAAAAAGAAAAAAAAAAGTTTAGAGTATTTTATTAACTGAAAAATTTCTATGCTTTAATAGTCGAGTATGTGTATGTGAAATTTGGACAATATTTGTTTTATTTAGTTTTAAGTAAATAATATAGATTATTTGATTTTAAAAGTTTGGTGTGTGAGAAATATTTAATTTTAGGAATTTTGTTGTGTGTGGATTAGTTTTATTGTGAAAAAATTGTTATAAATATTCATGTTTATGTAGTTAGCTCCTTGAGTCTCGAAAGGGAATCGAGACCGTTGGCACCGAGTTAGCGGTGGGGATAACTCGGATATATTAATGTTGTTGTGGTGATTTATGGTTGAAAACTTTGGAGATTGAATATGGGAGATTAATGTTTGAAAATTATAGTGAGTCATGTTTGGTGAAATTGATGTGTTCATAATTAATATTATGAATTTAGGAGAAAAAATTTATGTGTGGATTGGTGGAAAAAGAATTTAATTTAATTTATGTGTGGATTGATGGAAAATGAATTTAATTTAATTTGTGTGGATTGAATTTGGAAATGTGATTTATGTGTGCTTGTGGAAATTGAAATTGGTGTGAATAAATATGTTTGAGTATACTCTGTGTTGTATATGAAAAATCATTAGTGTTAAATGAGTATTAAAAATAGAGAATCTTTTAATAGCTGCATTTACTTAATGATTGTGGTGAAAAGAGTTAGAGTATGCTTATGCATTTCATAGTACATGGTGACCGTGATGGGGCCATAGTGATAGTGGTGGCCGTGATGGACTACGGGATGATGTCATGTCAATTGTTGGTTCATCTTATCCATGCGGGGATTGTCGCGTCGTGCTGATCTGTGAGAGATTGCACTCTAGAATGTGCTGATTTGTGAGCGATTGCACTCTAGAAAATTGTGTTGGTCTGTGAGCGACTACAATCTTGTATGTTGTGCGGATCTGTGAGAGATTGCACTATAGAATGTGTTGATCTGTGAGCGATTGCACTCTATAAAATCGTGTTGGTCTGTGAGAGACTGCACTATTGTATGTTGTGCTGATCTGTGAGAGATTGCACTCTAGAATATGCTGATCTGTGAGCGATTGCACTTTAGAAAATCGTGCTAGTCTGTGAGCGACTGCACCCTTGTATGTTGTACTGATCTATGAGAGATTGCACTCTAGAATGTGCTAATCTGTGAGCGATTGCACTCTAGAAAATCATGTTGGTCTGTGAGCGACTGCACCCTTGTATGTTGTGTTGATTTGTGAGAGATTGCACTCTAGAATATGCTGATCTGTGAGCGATTGCACTCTAGAAAATCGTGTTGGTCTGTGAGCGACTGCACCCTTGTATGTTGTGCTGATTTGTGAGAGATTGCACTCTAGAATATGTTGATCTGTGAGCGATTGCACTCTAGAAAATCGTGTTAGTATGTGAGCGAATGTACCCTTGTATGTTGTGCTGATCTGTGAGAGATTGTACTCTAGAATGTGTTGATCTGTGAGCGATTGCACTCTAGAAAATCATGTTGGTCTGTGAGTGACTGCACTCTTGTATGTCGTGCTGGTCTGTGAGAGATTGCACTCTAGAATGTGTTGATCTGTGAGCGATTGCACTCTAGAAAATTGTTTTGGTCTGTGAGTGACTGCACTCTTGTATGTTGTGGTGATCTGTGAGTGATTGCACTCTAGAATGTGTTGATTTGTGAGCGATTGCACTCTATAAAATCGTGTTGGTCTGTGAGCGACTGCACTCTTGTATGTTGTGCTGATCTGTGAGAGATTGCACTCTAGAATGTGTTGATCTGTGAGCGATTGCACTTTAGAAAATCGTGCTAGTCTGTGAGCGACTGCACCCTTGTATGTTGTACTGATCTATTAGAGATTGCACTCCAGAATATGCTGAACTGTGAGCGATTGCACTCTAGAAAATCGTGCTTGTTTGTGAATGACTGCACTCTTGTATGTTGAGCTGATCTGTGAGAGATTGCACTCTAGAATATGATGATCTGTGAGCGATTACACTCTAGAAAATCATGTTGGTCTGTGAGCGACTGCACTCTTGTATGTTGTGCTGATTTGTGAGAGATTGTACTCTAGAATGTGCTGATCTGTGAGCGATTGCACTCTAGAAAATCGTGTTGGTCTGTGAGCGACTGCACCCTTGTATGTTGTGCTGATTTGTGAGAGATTGCTCTCTAGAATATGCTGAGCTGTGAGCGATTGCACTCTAGAAAATCGTGTTGGTATGTGAGCGACTGCACCCTTGTATGTTGTGCTGATTTGTGAGAGATTGCACTCTAGAATGTGTTGATTTGTGAGCGATTGCACTCTAGAAAATCGTGTTGGTCTGTGAGCGACTTCACCCTTGTATGTTGTGCTGATTTGTGAGAGATTACACTCTAGAATATGCTGATCTGTGAGCGATTGCACTCTAGACAATCGTGTTGGTATGTGAGCGACTGCACCCTTGTATGTTGTGCTGATCTGTGAGAGATTGCACTCTAGAATGTGTTGATCTATGAGCGATTGCACTCTAGAAAATCGTTTTGGTCTGTGAGTGACTGGACTCTTGTATGTCGTGCTGGTCTGTGAGCGACTGCACGCTAGTAAATCGTGTCGATCCGTGAGAGATTGCACATCGGTAATTAGTACTGGTTTGTGAGAGGCTGTAAAATTAAGATTTATGCCCTTCGAGGAGGGTTTTGGTTTGGAATTCTGGAATTATGCATTTTGGCATATACGCATTGCGTTAGAGTGTTTGACATGCGACTTATGTTTGTTATACTATGATGATTGTATATACATATTCGGTTGTTGTTGTGATTTTTCGTAATTGCTTAGAGGTGTGAAGTTGGATTGATTAAGTTTTGATGTACTTATGTGTTAGTAATTGATGTTATGAATATTCGATGTGTGATTGAGGTGTGAATTTGTGGAGATTAATTTGGTGTTAATTATGTGTTCATAATTGATAATATTAATGTTTGAAGTGTTGATTGATTCAGAGCTATTTTAGAACTGAAAATCTACTTTTTTCTCTGTTGTATTCAGCTACGACAGTGCAATTTGTTAAAACTTCATTTTTTTAACTTTGATTATGCATGTTTGGCATATGAAAACCCTTTCAATAAGTATGCTAAGTTGAAAGGTTATTTTTTGCATTTGAAATTTAAATGCTATGTGATATTTGTTAATTTCGGTTGGTGACTCTTTACAATTATTGTGGAAATCTGGACTTTGCCCTCGTATGAGAACCAGGATTTTCCCACAGGTTAGTATCATGTAGATGGGGAGGTAGTTGGACACACCTAACTGGAGCTGTGCCAGGAGGATCTTGCGGGGCGTGTGAAGATCACTCAGGTCGTATAGTTTTTGTAGTATGATCAGATTAGACGGTTGTATAGGGGCTAAAAGTCTTTCTTTTGTGGATGTATTTACTATATGTTGGAAGATTGTACCTATACTGATATTGTTAGCTTGACTTTTATTTTGATGGGTCCATGTACCACTTTTTGATGTAACGTGGGGGGGGGAGGAGTTAAAATTCTTGGGGCAGTGCTTTTTTACAGGTCTGCCGGGAGCTTGAGTTTGATTTTGTTGAAGAACTTCTTGCAGGAGGTTGAGTTTATTCAGGACAAATATGTATTATTTGTCTATAGTCAAAGTGTTATTCATCTTGGTAAAAACTCGACATTTCATAGTAGGTCCAAACACATTGATTTGAGGTATCATTGGATACATGATGTTATAGAAGCTAAGTTGTTGGAGTTGGTTTAAGTTCATATTGATTATATTGATTCTAATATGATGACTAAAGCATTATCTAGAGAGAAGTTTGAAATTTGTTGTGATATCACCGGTTTGGCGATTATCTCCACATAGTTGTGAGAGGGAGATGTGTTGAGTATTGAGCTCCTTTTCTATGCGGAAAAAGGTCCAAATATTGTATCCCATGTGTCTTACTTATTTAAGTTCAGAGTGGTCAAATTAAGGTGGGAAGAGTGAGACTATTTTGATAGAAAAGACATCCACCAAAAGAGAAAAGAGGAAAGTAAACCTTATTCCTGATTTTGTCAAATTAGTTTTAGACAATCATCGATTGCGCATTCAGCTCTTCGTTTTCAACGATCAAATCAGAAAAACGATTTTTGGAGAGGGATGAAACATGCTTGAACAACAAGTTTTTGAGTGTTTTTCTTCTTATTGCTTTGCATTTGTAAGCTTTAGTACTTTGTTATTTTGGCTAGTTGTAGGCACACTTTATGCATCATTTGATCTGGACGATCAATGGATTTTACCTTTGCATTGAGGGATTTTCCACATTAAAATATTGGTGTTTTTTACGTCATTTTATTTTAATTAATTTGTTGTCATATATATTTGATGTTGCTTACAAGTTGGAAGAATTTTATATTGATTGTATATTATTTGTTATCGTTTTTTTTTTATTCCCATCAATTATAACTTTTGAAATAGTTGTTATGTACAACTCCTTCAACAAATCTTCGTCATAGGTCATGTGATGTGTACCTCCACTATCAATTAGCCAACTTTCACCATGGTTGTTATTAGCAAAACAAGTTGTAGAATAATTGTCCCACTTCCTCTTGTTGATCATGCACTTAAGCTTTCTTTAGTTCCTGCAAATTTTTGCAATATGTCCAAGCTGTTTGCATTTGTTGTAGTTTATCATGTCTTTTCCGACATCTAAAATACATATGGTCCCTTTTTTCACAATGCTGACATGGAGGATTGTTTGCCTTCTCAAAATTGTAACATTGAGCCTTATTTTTTCTTTCCTTATTGAGCTTCAGTTTAGCTTGTAAAATACCTTCAATCGAGCCTTCCTCCCTCATAAGTATCCTTTGTTTTAGAGCTTGCAAAGCATACACCAATTCAGACAGTAATTTTCGACATATCTTTGGAGTTTTCCAAAGAAGAAATAGTAGACTCAAACCTCTCAAGAACAATCACAAGGATTTTTTCGACTATCCTTATATCAGAAAACTCAAACTCAATTAGAAGTTTCTCAAAATACTATTTGATTGTTTCAGGCTCCTTCATTGGTTGAATCTCAATCTCCCTAATCAAATTCAACAATTGCAGCCCTTTGACTTTCTCATTCTTCAAATTCCTTCCTGAGAAAATCCCAAATTGCTTTGTTTGACTTTAGAGTCATAGTTCTTGTAATTAAAAATAGTTGCTTTGTTGATCCTGCAGTTTTGAGCTGCAATTAAAAACTATAGTTGCTATTGATGAAATTATACAAGTCTGCAAATGGTTTGATTCACCATCTGGGAGATGTTTTACTTCAACAAGTAATAATATAATTTAATGTTGAAGGTCATATACTCAATGATTTAGAATAAATCTTATGGTGTAGAATATGGATGGGGAACACCCTATTATTAATTATGTCCTAATATCAATTTAGTTGAATGAAATTAAAGTTGTTTAATCTCAAAATATAGTATTCTATGCATTCCATATTTTCATATACCCAAGCAAGTAATTAAACATCTTTAAACATATACAAAGTTTAAAATATATTACGAGTATTTCACATTATAATTGCAAGGCAATACAACAAGCACACCAAAAGTAGTTAAATAACAAAATAGTAGATTATGAATCCATAGAACTTGAATTCAACAAGAAAATGATCCATCTCCTTCTGGATTCTTAAACCCAATGTTCTCAATGGCACCAACAGTTTTTGCCATCCTTCTCTTTTGCATCTCCTCCATCAGTGTTCTTTGCAGTTGTTGTCTCCTAACATCAACATAGGAATTAATCTTAGTTAGCTTATGACATCTATTCCTTGGTCCATGATGATGTTTATGAGTGTGAGTATGAGAAACCATTCTCATGTTGCAAAACTGTTTGGTGATTCCAGCCTCAACTTCCTCTTCTTGAGGGTAGAATCTTGTCCATTTGTTGCTACTTTTTGGATTGCAACAAAGGGGTTCTTCTCCTTTTGAAAAAGTTGAACCTTGTTGCTCATCTTCATTGCATGAGTCGTTGGAATGGAAATTGAAATGATTGTAGGAGCTCATTGAGCTTTGAGAACTTGCATCATCATTCATAAATAGATCATCTGCAAATAGTTCCAAGTCTTAAATTTCAATCAATTAATTGCAACATTCACTACGTTCAAATTTAAAAACTGTTATTTTTTGTTTTCGATGTAACACATGATCCAATAAAATGACTATTCGAGACTAAAAGCAACAATTTTCGAATTTACTAAGATTGAATCCAAACAAAAAAAAAACTTACATGACTAAAACCATAAAACGTATAATTGCAGCGACTAAAACTATATTTAAAAATTTCAGAAATTATAGTGAAATTTCCAAATACAATGACTAAATGTTCTATTGTTGCAATTTAATAACTAAATTGGTGATTTATTTCTTTTGAATGTTTTAAGCAACACTTCAACTATATAAAGTAATTTGCATCATAAGTTTAAAGAAGAGAATTACCTTGTGCAAAAGAGTATTGGTTCCCAAAAAGGTAGGGATTGTTATAGGAAGGACAAAACATTGGGAGAGAATCATGAGAGGAAGAGCAAGGAGATGATGAGAAGAAAGGATGGTGGTTATTGATATCATCCTCTTCTTCATATTGAAAACTATGTTGTCTTTGATACTTGTAAGTGTCACAATCCCTCCATCTTGGAACTATAGTTGATATCTCTTCTTCTATCATCTCAGCAATTTCTAATGGTTCCAAGTCACTAATTTCTAGTTCTTTGACCATTTCATTTGCAACCTCAATGGCAGTGTCCTTTATGGTGTCAAATGGGAAATATATATTCCTTGTGTTTCCTGTATTTAAGTATAATACAAGACCAAGAGGGATTAATGACCGTACATGTAAACATTTTTACACTAAAAGTAAATATAAGTCGTTGACGAAACTTATAATTATGTAGTGAAATGATGAAAATCAATTATTAATGTAAAATTAGTTTACATTCCGTTTTCTCAAAAAGTAAATGATAATATTGGTATTACAGAAAACAAAATTATATTTTCTGCCGTTACAACAAGACGCTGTGTCCAATTTTAGCCATTCGATTTCGAATTGACGGTCAAAATCATTTTAACTTACAAAATATAATTTTCAATCTAAACCGTTTGATATCTTTTTAAGGACCAAAATTAAAAACTGCAAGTGTGTGAATATATTATCATAGAGAATTTGAGTCCAACATACATTTTTCATTTCACGAAAATATGTGCTGATTTTAAAATCTCAAATATTGATTAAATTGGTCATTTCAAAATATTTTTAGCAACATTTGAGATTGTAAAGAACTAATTGGATATAATTGATATCTTATAGGTCAAATAAGTATTAGTAATTTTTCTCAAACACCATCTTGCTTATGTAATAACATTAATAATATCTACAGACAAAAAAATACAAATGATATCTTGAGCTGAAACAATACATACCATTTGTATTGGAAATTTTGACTTTAAGGAAAACAGTGTCATCCTCTTCATTCATAGTCCCTGTGATTGTCATGTGTGTGCTCTTTGTTTGATCATTCAATGAATGTTTGTCTTTGGGATTTGATGTTGTGAAATTGGGTTTACTAGGTGAATTTGGAGTTGGCAGTAATGAGTCAAGTTGGTCAGTGGCTAAAAATGGGTCCAACAAGAGCTCCTTTGCTGACAACCTCTCCGAGACATTTGCCAAACATTTTCCAACAAACTTTTGGGCTTCTAAATCTTGGATCCTGTAAAATGCTTTTGGTAACTTCCCCTGTAATATCAAATCAACCAATGTTTCAAAAATGAGTTATATGTTATTGAGGTCACACACCAGTTAAAATAGTTTGAAGTCAAGTCATTATCTAAACGTTTTTAATCAGTTTAGAATTTAATGTCAATTTTAATAGACAGTTACGAAATACTTTTTTGTGGTCTAATAATTGTTGAGGAGTCCGAACACGAAGAGTAACAACAGATCAAATGTTTTAAGACAACAAAACACTAAGGCATTAGGTCTTTGGGTCACTATATTTATATATTCAACATTTAATTAATTCTTAGACCTAATCACGCACAATTTAAAAAGAACAATCATACATTTGATTATACTTTTACAAAAACAAATTTGTTTGTCAAAATCTTATTTGACATGAGATCAAATCAATTTTGATACTTTCCTATTTGATACAAAACAAATATCTAAAATTTGATACTCCTTTCGGAATGAATATAATTTTGATGTTCAAATAAAATTTAAAATGATTATTTTTTATTTATATTTTATTTCATAAAAAATCCAAATATGTCATAAAGCAAAATTGTCCCTTTTGCATTGAGAAGAATCTCAACCAAAGGATTAACTTTGACACTTACCCTCTAATTATAATATGATATAAATTTTAAACTATAAATGGATTGAAAAAGGTTTTTTCAATTAAACTTACAGAAGTAACTTTCTTGTATATTTGTGCAGGGTTAGAGCACTCGTTGTATGGGAACTCCGAAGTGAACAACTCTATCATACACATACCAAACGAGTATATGTCTACCAACTCATTATAGTCCTCTTCATACAATTCTGGTGCCATAAATTCAGGCGTACCTAAAATATCATACCAAATACACATAAATTCAATTTTATACACATAGTAATATTTGGATTACTAATCATTAACAATTTAAGTACTGATTCTCACGCAATGGACATATTCTAAAATCATCATTGAAATAACAAAGAGTACCTATGACACTATGTGCATTTTGAGAGCCACTTAGAATAGCTGCAAGGCCTAAATCACCAATCTTGACCTTCCCCATATGACCATTGACAAAGATATTATCACACTTTAGGTCTCTATGAATCACTGGCGGATTATGGCTGTGCAAATACTCCAAACCACTTAGAATTTGGCGAGCCCAATTCTTTATTGCTCTTATATCTACACGAGGGTACTTCTTTCTATACCTAAATTATATATACATATGGATGTGAATATCACAAATACAAAATATAAGACAACAATATATATATTTTCCGTTGTTTTTACAAATATACGACATTTTATTTTTGGATTTTGTTGTTTTATTTTAATATACATAAAATTTGTTTATATTAAATTTAGTTCTTGTAATATATATATATATATATATATATGCAACATTTATTTTGGTTCTTTATGTAGTTCATATTGGAGGGACAAAATTTAAATATTTAACATATTGCATAAACCAATTTTAATATGAATGTTTTTTTTTTTTTTGCAAATATTCAAGTTAAACAACAATGACTAAAAGATAATTGTGGTATATTTGCCAAAACGGAAAACAAAACCATTTTTTTAGGAGGCTAAAGGGTAAGCAATCGCAATCTTATAAAACATCAAGGTTTTGTATTTATATTATTGGCTTTAATATGATTGTGACGTTTTTTAATGTCAATTATTGCAATAATAATGTGACGGTGAGTATGGTTTTAAATTATAGAGTGCAATTATGAATGCCATTTAAAACCTTGCTAAAGGATTAAAATATAAAATAAAAGGAATGATAATAAGTGATGGTTAAAAAATTACTCTCTTAGGGTGCCGGAAGTGAACAATTCAGTGATAAAGTTGAAAGTTCTACAATTGACATCGATCCAAGTATGATGAAAGGTAATGATAGAGTCATGATCCAAGTTCTTTAGAAGATGAACCTCTGAATAGAGGCGTTGAAGTTGATCTGGTGAATGAAAGACATCCTCAAGCATGACTTGGTTCCATGCCACTTCTATTCCTAGGACTTCATCAAATGCCCTATACACTACCTTCATGGCTCCTTTGCCAAGGACATCCCTCAACTACACACACCAATTATCACAATTTAGTAATAATTTAATTTTAACACCAAATAGGCAACTAGATTAATTATATGTCTAAAAAACAATCATATTAGAGTTTTTTTTATACAAACTATCTTGCGCGACAATAAAGACTAATACATGATGTATTGATATTCATTTAGAAGATTAATATGTCTTAATATATATTTTTTCTTATATAATCAAGTATCGGACTCCTAACTAAATGAAAAAAAAACCAAATTATGTATGTACAATATGTCGGATCTATTTCATAAGAGACAATTATTTACAAAAAATTATTGGATTGACTAAATACATAATTTTTTTGTTAATTCTAATGTCTCTTATAAGAAAAGTATGAGAAGTAGAATTTGTTTAACAATTTTCTTTAAAAGTCAATCATATATATTTTGGTGTAATAATATTTTTTTAGTAAGTATGGTGCAATAAAATATCAAGTGAGTATTAATAATTCAATTTGATACATTATAAATGACCCGAGAGAGTTAACCATGTGTGATCAAGGTTGTTGGACACGGTAACAAGCCAAGACTTAGTAAACGGATAAAACAGAGCACATGTACTTAATTTCTTTATACTATTGACTCAATCATAGATGGCAATAGAAAAATAATTCAAATTATAAAACAAAAAATATCTGTCCTTTTTTATGATCAAAGACAAACATTACATAATTTCTCTGAATGGGATAATAAGAAAAAGTAGCTTTGAAGTAAAATCATATGTCTAAAAAAATGTAAAATTTAATTTTCACATGCAGAATAATTTCGTGCAAATTATTCTGCATCCTTATGCAAATGGAACGAAAGAATTTCAATCCATACTTTCTTTTGACTAATGAACTAATTAGTTATTAATTCTCAATTGAAGTACCAAAGAAAATTTATGAATTTATCATTCCATATGCCTCTAACTTAACCAAATGAATATAAGAGATGGGTGGATAACTCATGCTGATTGGGATTAAAGAGTAACGAATTGGAGAATTCAAATTCAAATTTATGTGAAGAAAAAAAAACTAATATAATACCTAATTATTAACTTTGACTCTTTAAAAAAAATCATACTAATGTGAGAAATTTCAGAAATGCTTACACGTCCATATCGACCTGAAGGGTCAGTTTCAACATATCCAAGCTGAGCTTTGCCTCCTATTCTTCCCTTATACATGGCTCTAACAAATA
The DNA here is from genome assembly GCA_037974875.1 of Cicer bijugum. NCBI lineage: Eukaryota > Viridiplantae > Streptophyta > Magnoliopsida > Fabales > Fabaceae > Cicer > Cicer bijugum. Next base: position 4,299,307 of record JBBPBT010000556.1, on the reverse strand, counting down.
TTTTGACTTAATTTATAGATATAGTAGTAAAAAAAATTTATGTAATAGCTTATAAGATTCAAGTGAAGGTGGTGCTAGATAATCCGAGGCTTCCACTCATGATTTTCATATGAAAAAACACCAAATAATTGCCATAAGAGCCTTGAGTAGTCAACACTTAGCATAATCCAAGCCATTTCAACAAATCCACATGAAAATTCGTAAATATTTTTGGTAACCATTGGTGTCAAAAAGAAATGTTAAGATGAAAATAAGAAACTAGAGGAAGATATGTAATGACAAGGGAACTATTTTGTATAGAAAATTTATGTTTGTGTTGTCCCACAATAAAGTTACACCATTAATTGTGTGTTATAAGCCAAAAGGGTAATAAGTATTTTTGTTGAAGATATTTGTGGTTGAAGAGATTTTGAAAAGAATTAAAAGGCTATCTTATAACTTGAAAAGACCCCAGATATGACATAGGAAGGAAAAAAGGCTTCTAAATTTGAAGAATTTTGGGCCATGCTTTGATACAAACATTTGTGGATGTGAAAGATACAGATAAACCAAATCAATTTGGATCAGTGGAAGAGAGAATCTAAGTAGAAAAGGGGGTGAGAGATTTTGATTTTGGAGTTCAAACAACAAAGAAAAAATTTCAATACCTTTAAGGATTTGGTTAATTTTGTGGATTGTTGGAATGTGAAAAAAGAGTTGTGGTTGGAGTCTAATATGGAATAGTCTAAGTAGGGAAATATATTTATGTATTATAAATTTTATATTGCATGGTTAACATTTATTTAATTAATAATTATAACAATAATGTGTATGCTATTGATTAAAAAATATATATAAGTTATGCCTTAAAAAGGATAGGTCTGAAATTCTATTAATCTATGTACAACTCACTTATATGATTTAAATGATGTCTTAATATTAAATTTCATTAATACAAGGCTGAGTTGAAAATTCTTAATCTTGATTATGTCACTTATTTTTTAATTAGTTTCATTAACATGGCAAGTTGTTCGGATAATTATTTTATTGTTGAGAGCAATTTAGTTCTTCTCAAATACAAAACAGACGTGTACTCATGTATATTCTTCGTATATGAATTTGTCAAATGCATCGTATAATGACTGTTGTGGTTGAAATTTGAGGAATACTTATTTTAAGGGTAATTTGAGGAGTTATCATCTGGAGGGAACATATTCAACCGATCCACGCCACATAAAACTACATTTTTTAATTAATCCAAATGTTGACGCGTGTGTCAACAAAAACTTAAAAATTACATCAAACAATCAAACAAAATTTTGAGTGGTTAATAATTGCGAACCTATGTATAAGGGTATGGGGGCTCTTGCCCCCAGGAAGGAAACGCTCTTTTACATAAAACTGTCTAATGACATTATGTTGCACCTATAAAAAGTATAACTGTTGTCTCTAAAAGAATTATAAAAGATAAAACAAAATAGCTAGTAGTGATTTTAAGCATTATCCTTCTAATATTTATCATTCTTTTAATACTAAGTGCATACAATAATATATGATGTGTCTTGTCATATCTTGAAAGGAAACACTTTCCTACATATTATAGTTGTTTTTGGAGATTTTGTCACAAAATTTTATTTTGTAAAACTTAAAATAATTTATTTGTTGAGTATTATTATAATTATGTCTTTGCCTTCACTATGAAAATATTTTGGCTATGTTACTTAGAGCTATCAATTTGATAAACCCTTTATTTACTCTCCGTTCCACATGTTGGAGGGGTCAAAAAAATTTATAATTTAAAAGGCCCAAAAACACAAGTCACGAACACTAAAACCCCTTAAATTTTTGTGGGTTTAGTGGACCTCTAGACCCACTTTTTCAAAAAAATAAATTGAATTTTTTTAAAAGAATAATTTTAACATTTTTTTAATCTTTTTCGTTTATTTATTGATAAAAAATTTTTTATTTTTTATTTATAAAAAATAATTTACAATTTTTTTTATTTGAGAAAAAAATTGATTTTTTTAAGATTTTTTTTTTATTTTCTCACAATCTTTTGAGAAAAAAATATTTTTAATTTTTTTTCGATACTTTTTCAAAAAAAATAAATTTCAAAAATTTTTCAAGAAAAAAATCTCAAAATTAACAAAATATTGAGACCTATAAGTAGGGGTGGGAATAGGCCAGACTTTGAAAGGCCTGAGTCTGACCTACGATTTATTTTTTAGGTCTAAACCTGACCTACGACCTATCATAAGCTTTTGTTCGGTCTGGTCTGGTCTGGGAGCCTATTTAAAAGTCTTATTCATATTAAAACATTTAAATGTTCTACTCATACCACATTATGCTCTCCACATACCAATATCAATGTATATATCTATATATATTAAACAAAAAATAATTTTTCTAACAAAATAATTTAAAAAAAAAATCTGAAATAGACATTCTTTAAACCCTAAAAAATAAATTTTTATTTCAAATAATAAATTTTTTTTTTGAATCAAACGCATACATTATTACTTAAATAAATATGGAACGATTATTGAGTGATTGACTAATTGAACGGTTACCGACTATTGAATATGGAATGAATAATGAATGATTGACTAATTGATAGAATTTAAAATAGGAAATAATATTATTAATATAATAATTAAAAAAACATTATTATAAATAATAAAATGTATATAAGTCGGTCTGCCAGACCTAATAGGCTTTTTTATAAGCTTGATGAGTTTGACCTATTTAAATAAATAGACTTTAAAAACAACTTGAACCTAACAGTTTTATTAAATAGGCAAAGTGTTGCCAGACCATAAGTAGGTCAGGCCATAGGCTCCTAACGGACGGTCTAGCATATTCCCATCCCTACCTATAAGTCTACTGAGCCCCTCCCTTAAATTCGATGAAATAATGGGTCAGAACTTTAAAAAAATTATTTTGATAGAGGTCTAGTATTAGAGGCTTAATAAAAAAAATTTTAAAAAATTATTTTGATAGAGGTCTAGTATTAGAGGCTTAATAAAAAAAATTTAAGAATGTCTTGGAATTATGGATTTTTTTGACATCTCTAGTGTTACTGCTGACTAACAACAAGTGTTACTGCTGACTAACAACATCATCCAATAATCCCATTAGAGACCTAAACTCATAAATAGAAAGCAAAAGTGTTAGTGCTGACTAACAACATCATCCAATAATCCCATTAGACACCTAAACTCATAAATAGAAAGCAAAAGAGTTAAGTATTCTTAATCAAGACAAACCATCGTCTCTACCCAGGACCAACTAAAATCAAACATAAATCTTTGTCCTTAGGTATAAGCCACCATCTATAAAGAAGTTTCATTCGGTCTACTAATTAACTAAACTGGAATATACGTCGAATATATAGACTTTAATATATAAGTATGATAGTGAATAAAATTTTAAATTTTTAAAAATAATATAATGTATAAGTTTTGTTTCTAGAATATTTTTTTTCAAGTTAATTTATTTTAATAATTATTATATATGAGTTTATAAACACATTTGAGAATATGTAGAATATTTTAGAGAACGTAATTGCAAATAATTCATATATTAAATTTTATTTATTGAATTATTATATTAAAATTTTAGTTATATTTTAATGAATGAATAAGATTTAAAATTGATAAAAAAATATTTTAATAATTCATCAATCGATTTATTATTTAATATCTTATATTACATTTCATTCATCAAAGATTATGAGAAAATAGAACAAAAAGAGTATTATGTAAAAAATATATAAGCATTAATAAGTATAAAGTCAATAGTATATTATTCATCAATCATTTATGATTTATAGGATGGACTAAATAATCTATTAAAATTAATATATTAATCAATAATATGTTAAAATTTATAGTTTTCTAATTACTACATTATTTTAAAGAAATATTAATTGTTAAACATTCATTACTTTCTCAAATGTGTGGTTATGATTCATAAATAAAAAAGAATATTTTTTTTCAAATAAACCCATAGTGAAGACCATCCTACAAACAAAATCTGAATTAAAAATGGCAAGATAAAATGAATTGGTTGCAACTAACATATAGTTAGAAATATATATATATATATATATATATATATATATGATTCTGTCATTTGATATTCATTTCACTATAACCTTGTCAAAGAAATGACAAATCTAAATTCTAATGTATTGAGTATGAGACTTCTATACAACTTGACTTGAGAATTTTCAGAAACAACTCGTGTATGTATGGTTGAGTAGATGTAAAATAAATGTAGAAACTTCAAATAGATAGTATTTTTAATTTTTTTACATCATAATACATCTCTGAGAAAAAAACAACAAATAATTTCTTAATCTAAATATTAAACATTATTTTTTTTATCTATAAACGACATAGTTTTAAATCTTCTGAAGACACAATAATAACACTAATATGAAACTGAATATGGACAATTTTCTTTGTGTTTTGGGGAGCCACTATACTTTCATGTCATAGATGAGATAAAGTATGCTTGCAAAAACAATACTGACTAACAACAATCACAATTTTGAGAAAAATTAGTAAATAGGTATAATATGTTACCAAATATCACTTCCTCAAAAACTATTTGCGCAAAAATAGAATTTTCCAACTCTATCTACTTCTTTGAAAATAATTGGGATACAAAGAGGTTTCCTTTTGAATTAATAAAGTGGGATTGTTACATATCCAAAAGGTTTTATCGTGGCAGTGGTGGGTCTGTGATTCGAAAGTTAACTGCATAAGGTGTGTGAAAATGGTAATAAGAAGAAAAAAATTATTGACAATGTAAACAGTTACAAATTCAGAATTGGAGGCAGTGCAATGCAATAATAAAAGTTATTAAACAAAATATAACAACAAAGAAAATATTGTAGTTTCAATTTTATTTTTAATAAGGCACTAATTATATAGCAAAGTTAATAGTGAGATGGCAGTAGTATCCTAGTTTATAGGATTGCAAATTGTATATAAAAATGGAGTATAAATACTTTAAAAGATAACTATAAAATATTTTATAGATCTCATTAAAAATGAGCTATTTTTTTCATTAAAGATACTATGCAATATTCAGTTGGAGGAAATTTAGGAGGAAATTAAACAATTGTAGAAACACAAATGTGAGATATATAGACATTAAATATTTATTATTTTTCATCCGAGAAAATTTAGAGAGTTATGTGCTACATTAAAAAGGTATTTGCTACACTATTTGGCTTTATGTGTCTAAAGATGAGGTGACATGGATAGTATAGTTATCATTATATTATATCACTGAAATTTAAGACACGCATTGGCGTTAAAAACCTAGCTTATATATGAAAAATATATTGGACGAGCCATAACATACTTCATAATGAAATATAAGCACAATTTAGTCAAAAACATTGATGTATTTGCACAATATCCATACACACAATATTTGACCATAAACATGGCAAAACATATTATAATTATAAATAGAATTAAAACTCAAAGATGTGTAAACTAAAAAAAATGTAAAATTTCTCATATGTGTTGCTTATCTAAAAGAATGTAAAATGAACATAAAAAAAGAAAAAAAGTTGCTTAGAGACCAAATTGTATGTGTCATTGTCTTCCAATACACATAATTATACAAGCACAATTTAGTCTAAAACATTGATATATTTGCACAAATATCTATATACACAACAATTGATCATAAAAATAAAATTAAAATATATAAAACATATTGATCTATATACAAAACATATTGTAATTATAAATAGAATTAAAATTCAAATATGTAAACTAAAAAAAATTAAAATTTCTCACACGTTTTGCTTATATAAAAGCACGTAAAATGAATATACAAATAAAAGTTGCATCGAGACCAAAGTGTTTGTATCATTGTCTTCCAATTTCTAAGCAAACAATGTATGATACAAAATAATTATCACTAATTGTTTTGATTTACATATTTCTTCAAAAGCGTTTAAAAGAACCAATATATTAATTGTTGATAAAACCATCGAAAAACTGTTACCAATAATGATTTAAGAGCAATGAGTGTTAATTAACTAATATTAATTGTACTTTAATTTGTAACTCATAACATATAAATAGTTTTACATAATATTAGATATTAAATAGTAATAATAAAAAAATGTGATAAATCAAATTGAAAGTGGAATAATAAGAGGATAGAAGAGGGATGATGAAAGAGTGTCTTTTAGATGTGCCACATAAGATTTTTGTTGAGGTGACAATATTTGAATAAAATAGTATAATATTAGATGATGCATCACAATAATATGTGAGAGTCTATTTTAATATATTATAATAGATAAAATATTAGTTTATTTTAACACTACATTATTAAGAATCTTTCAAATCCATAGACACATAATCCAAATATCTTAAATTTTTTGATGCATTTTATCATCAACACCAAAGAGGCTTTCAAATTGACTATCACTTGCAATGCATAATTCAAAAGTGCACTTTGAGGCCTCAACCATCAACCCACACGAACAAACACAGAACACTAAAATAAATAAACCTTGTAATGATCACTACTAGGAAAATCTTATTTATTGACAAATTTTAGGGACGAAATTTTGTCCATCACAAAATGGAGACAAAATTGGAGATGGAAACAATTTGCTGAGACAAATGTAAAAAAAAAACATTATGTTTGAAAAGGAATTTAGAGACGGAATATCCCGTCACAATATTAGTGTATCTCTAAATCGATCTCAAGATATGTTTCTAATAACTCAAACTTGTACTCTAAAAACGAAAATTTTATGGAGACAAAATGTAGAGATGGAACAATCGTGTCTCAAATGTTGTTTGTCTTGAAATTTGTGTCTAATTGGAAATATGTATATTTAAAGATCGAATGTATTCGTCTCAAACATTTTCCGTCTCCAAATCAATCCCAAAATCCAATAAATTAATTAAGACCCTCCAATAATCACGATGCTGCAATTTTCTCCAACCCTCCATATTCAGTAAATCGTATTGTTGTATTGTTGAAATTTCTTTTACTGTAAAGCAACTTTTTCTTCGTAAACCCAAAATCTCACATGTTGCTTCCAATCGACCGGTGTTGCTGATTTTTGTCTAATACCTCTCCAAAGTGGGTTTTGTGTGGTTTCATTCTCTACGATTGTTTCATTACGGGAAACTATTTGGCATCGCAAGCCCTATTTTCACTATCCAAAAAATAGCATTTTACAACATTTTTAAGCGTTGTAGTATCTAGTGTTGTTAAAAGATACAACAGTGCTATTTAAAATAAAAAGCGTTGTAATAGGTATAAATATATAATGCTCAACACTTCTCTTAGACTAATTTTACAATGGTTTTCTTTATATAAAAAAAAAGTTGTAATAGATGCATATATAGAGCACTTCTTATACTAGGATTACAACGTTTTTCTTAAAGAAACGTTGTAATAGGTGCATATATATAGTGTGCTTCTTATACTAGTTTTACAACTCTTTTCTTAAAAAATTGTTTTAATAGGTGCATATATAGCACACTTCTTATACTAGTTTTACAACGCTTTTTTTTAAAAAGAGTGTTGTTGTAATAGATATAAATATATATATATCATTCAAGTTTTACAGCGCTTTTTTCAAAAAAGTGTTGTAATAGGTACATTTTAAAAAAGTGTTGTAAATTTATTGTAAAAAGCAATTTAAAATGTTGGTTTGTATAAACAGGTCTTTAATAGCATTATTTTTAAAAAGCGTTGTCTTTAAATGAGATTTTCACAGCAACAAGTTCAATTGCATCAGTACTATATATTCACAACAAGTTCAATTGCATCAGTATTATTATAAACATCAATAGCAACATATTCACAACAACAATATCATGCAAGTAACAACAATATAATGACAACAACAATTTCTTACTTTACCCTACTTTACCAAAAAATAAAATAAACTAATAAGAATAATGATCAGTTCACACAAAAATATACAATAATAATTTATATGTGAAACTCTCTTATTAACAAATTATATAATTTTCAGTTCAATCACATACTAACATCAGTCTTCCTTTATTTTAGTTAGATTATTTTTAGAGTATGTTAAATTGGAGTTGTCAAAGTAGTCTTTGATATAATATTTGAACATAAATAAATTAAAATCAAGTATATATATAATTTAAAAATAACGTACCGTTTCTGGAATTATATTTTGATTCATATCAACAATCTCCTTCATGAATCACAATATATAGTATACGTAGTCTATGTTGTCTGTTTGGCGAAGACACTATAAAATAAAATATGTACACCAATAAATATTTATGCATTGATTGTAAACGAAATTTTAAAGACAATTAATATAATTATGTTTTATAACAAAAATTTCAAACCATTATTGGAATTCATGTGATGTTGTTTGATTTATGCTTCGACACTGTAGCACCCATTTGAGCGCGAAAAATATGTAAAACCCTATCAAATAAATGTGATCATTATTCAATTAGCAAACACATTATTTATATATGTAAGAAATAAATAAATGAATATTGAATGATTGCTATAATGACTGTGCAGTTGATCTAAATAATATATAATTTCAGAGGTGACATTGATGACAAACAATACCCAATGTTGCCTACAACAACAAAAATTTAGTTGGAAAATTTGTTTACACAACTGATAAAGTGTCACAAATTAAAAAAATATAGAAAAAAAATATCTAATTACCCTGAATTATATGGCGCAAGAAACAACTTATCCTTCTATTTATTTTCTAAAAGTATATCAACAACATATTTTTTTAGGTTTACTAGATCAAGTTAAAACATGGATAGCTTATGGGGAGATAAGAATGAAAGTTTATCTGTCAACTTGCGCATGAACACCAATTTTTCATACAAATACCTTCAATAAAAATATAAAATTAGATTGATTACCAATAAATGTGGCAATGATGCGATTAAAAGTAATTTTTATCTTAACTAAAGTATTTTACATTACCTAATGTATATGCTAATGATAGTAGCACTCAACTCATTATGATTGAGAAGTTCATATATGTGCTCTTTATTAAGTAATTATTCATACTCTTCTCCAAAAATACCTATCTCCATGTGTATGATACGTGCATCATTGCTCTCTATCTTCATTTTTGTTGTTATGTCAAGACACGACCCAAATCGAGAAAGGCGTGGATGACTTATTTTAGGAGCACTGATTTTCCACGATCTAGTTTTTGAATTTCGGCAAATTTACTTTTACCACAAAAATGCATTTGCGATGCGGCAGATTTCTAACAGATTTAAGAGAAACATATTTAGGATTAGGAGAAGCAGATTGATTTTTTGCAGATTTATTTTAGGAGAAGTAGCTACATAAATTAGTGATTCAATAAATATTTTACCATGAACCTGCAATTTCAGTGTGACGAGTTTATTTTTTGAATCAACTTTCTTAACATTTTCGGTAGATTTTGCTTGAATCTGAAAAAATGAGATTGATCTGTTTGTTAGTTGTCATAGTAAGCTAATCATTTCGTATACAATTGATGTATATGTAAAACCTTTTCTAGTAAAATGATTGACTCGTTGTGAGAAATCTTCTTATCATTCTCTTTAGACTTTGTAAGAATCTAAATAAATGTGAAATTAAAGTTAACAGCGGAAAAATCAGCAATTAAATATAATCAATCATAATTATACAATTAAACATACATAGCAATTAAACATATCGTATCTTTTCCAATAAGATTTTTGGGCCATGCCACGTAACTACCTATTGTTTTTCCCAAAAACTTCATATCTCCATCGTTGTCGGGTATAGGCAATGGTGCAATTAGTTCTAAAGCAATCACAGGGGAAACTTTAACATGGACGACAAGGATTGGACTATGGTATAATACTTCTCCCAAGGTATTGTACAATGTTCTTTTTCCAACCATGCGAGGAGTAGGGGAGGATAAATATAGCATGCAAGATGAGACACCCTAAATCAAGGGTTAATACATAAGTATGTGAAACAATTAGGTTGAATGAATTTCTTATTTCATTAAGTAATTAATTACCTCTAGAAGACTTTTACAACCAATAATGCAACTACCATTTTTACTCTCTAATTGTATTTCACGTTGACACTCCGAAATTTGCTTTTCCTTATCCTTTTTCACCAAATATGCAACCTGCTCTGTTAAGAATTTCAACTTTTCTAGTACTTGCTCATTAAATGGATTTATGTGCTTCTCATGTGAAAAATTGCTTTTTGGAGTCACGCCAAATCTTTTACCCCTCACACGGCCAGAATATTAGGAATATTAAATACCTTACCAAGTATGTCCCTACAACTAACTTGTTTATTCTTTTATGAATTTTCATAACATTGTTCTAGATTCTCCTAAAATACATTAATATTAAAAGATAAGTTCAATATCAATATTAAAAGAAAATATTAAAAAATATATAAGTGATAATATACTTACACATTGTTCTATCACTTGTTGTATATTTTCATTATCAACTATTTCATCCTTATTCAAACGAGCCTCCTTCCATAAAATATGACGAACTAATGGTTGATCGGATTTCGTCTCTTGAAGCTATTCGTTATGAAATAAACAAAATATTAGTTAGAAACTATAGTTTATAATCTAATAAAAATGATGTTTAGTTATCATTTTTTGCTCTAAACCTGCATACCCCATACACAATTTTTTGTATGGATGCATTGGTTTTTTTTTTCTCTCTCGCGATTTGCCATACTTATACTCTATATAAAAAAATGATCATGTAAAAAAATACGCTATGAATATGAATAAAATACAGATGCTAATAAATCAATATTACCAAAATAGCGATCTCTTAAGTAATAGTTTGACAAATGAGTTCTAAATCCTCTGTGTATTTTTGCAGGAACTCTAAGCACATAACTTTTCGCACATCATCAACGTTAAAAGTCGACTACAAACCAAATAAAGATAAAGTTTGAGTAAAAGTATTTCAATGGAAAAAAATTAAGTAACAAAAAAGTTACTTGTATATCATTCCACATTATATCTTTAGCATCCTTCAAAGCTTTATCTTTCTAATCATCAATTGTTATTGGGATATTTTGATGAACAGCTGCACTAATGTAACTTATCATCATTGAACTGTTGGGATCAATTGGTTTGCCACTTTGATTCCATCCCACCTAATAAACTCATAGATTAAGTGCATACTTTCAAAAAAGATAAAAAAAAAATTAATTCTAAACAAAGTATAGTATACCTCAAATTTAATTCCATTACTTCTTGCTTTGATGACTTTTTGCATAATAGATGCCCCACATTTAACTTTGTTTTCATAACTATTAGTATTGATAACTTCATCATTTTGACGAGATAAATCATTATTGGAATCTATTTATCTACACATTTCACACAGTATAAGTTCAACATGCAGTAGTTTAAGTAGCGGTATAAGTTCAACATGCAATTTAGTGATAACAAAAAATTAATAAATACAATACCTGACAACATAAATCACTGAGTTTAGGGTTACGACTTCGCTTAAGTAGAAATGACAGGGAACATCGAGAAGAGGGCGCACGAGTTAGAAAAGTTTTTGTAGGGTTCGTATGGAGAGGGTTCGTGTGAAGAGGATTTGCACTGGGGAGAAAAGGGTCAGTAGGATTCGTATGGAGAGTAATGAAGATTGAGAGTATGTAATGAAGAGGAAAATAAAGAGGTTTCGCACTGCCAAGTTCATAGGGAGAGTACGTAATGAAGAGGAAAATGAAGCGGTTTCGTATTATTAGTTTACTTTAAAACCTTTATATAATGCTTGTCCCAAAAACGCTTTAAAAGACCTAACCTATGACAACGCTTTCACAAAAGGTGCTTTAAAAGACTATATAAAAAGCGCCTTATGATCCTTTTACAACGCTTATAGAAAGACTATATAAAAGGCGCTATATGAGAATTTTACAATGCTTATAGAACAAATGCTGTAAATATTTGTAATTTAATTTTTAAAAGCCTTTTACAGTGCTTATGGACAAAAGTGTTGTAAGTTATTTGTAATTTAGTTTTTAAAAGCCTTTTACAACGCTTATGGACAAAAATAGTTGTAAATGATTTGTAATTTAGTTTTTAAAAACCTTTTACAACGTTTATGGACAAAACGTTTTGTAAAGTTACAAGTTCAGTTCAAGTTAAATATGCTAAATTACAATTTCAGTTCAGTTTCTGTAAATTACCTATATTTAGATTTTTTTTCTTCTTCCAAATAATTAGTTAAATACCCATATATCAACGCTAAATGCTAACAATACCTATAAAGTTAACAATGCTAAATACCCATAGTTCATATTGGGATTAATTCAAGTTCAAGGAAAATGCCCATCCAAACATAGCTTTTTCATGTTAAAGTTTAGTATACGCATAAAATCAGTATAAATTAAGCAGTTCAAGACTTAGTTCTGGCAGAAAATCAGTATAAGCAGAAACTCAAACACAATTCAAGCTAAATGCTAAATGCTCAGTTTTAGCAGGTCAATCAGATTGCAAAGTATAAAGTACATGAAATTAGTTCTTTTAGTTCAAGTTACATGAACTAAGTATAAATTACATGATGAGTTTAGGTTACATGGCTTATATAAAACACTTAAACACCTTAACGTGTCCTTCTTCATTTCCTGGCAGGATTCACATTTGTTTGTCCCATAACGATACAAAATGATAGGTTAATCCAAATTTCCTCATCATGATCATCTCTAAGATATAAACCATCATCAGTTGAATCAATTTCACGTGGTTGTGATGTCACAAAGAAAATATCATTACCAACATCTTCATCGTTATTGTTGTCATCACTTATTTTATTGGTCGATGAGACACTGGAACCTTTATCATAAGCAGGATCATTGATATAAAACACTTGTTGAGCTTGTTACACTAAAATAAAAGGCTCACCTTTGTATCCCACCCTACTAAAATCAACAAGCAAGAACCCTAACTCATTAATCTGAATGCCATTAGTATTATCGATCCACTTGCAACCAAATATGGAAACACGAAACATTGTGTAACCTAACTCCCATATGTGCTCGATAACTCCAAAATATGATATATTTACATATATTGAGTTTTTGTCTTTTGCACTTGAGATATGCATCGCTTCATCTACGAGAGCGATTCTACTATTTTGTATAGTTATTTGATCATCTTGTTCTTTGTTGTAAAATGTGTAACCAGTAATTACATAACTTGTGTAAGAAAAGACATGTAAACTCGAATCATTCGTTAGCCACCTCAATCACTGTGAAATTGAACTAGGGTCTATATCAAACTTTGAGTTAATGCAATTTTTTAGCCATGTTATAAAACTTCGACTGTGCTCTTGTGTTATCCAATTTTGATTCCTATTCATGTTCAAACAAGATAACTAATCCATGTGTTTTGGAACATACAATTGAACCTTATCATCATTGTGCATGTGCCAGCTTCCATTATGTCCTTGATACAATCATTACTCTTTTTCCAATTATCCCTTCTCTTGTTATTCTTCCCAAAAAACGAGACATGGGAAACCCTATGGATTCAACATTCGATAGATATTTAGTACAAAATTCAATAGCTTCTTCGACAATATACCATTCAGCAATACATCTTTCTAGTGTATCCAATTTTGACTGTGCTCTTGTGTTATCCAATTTTGATTCCTATTCATGTTCAAATAAGATAACTGATTCATGTGTATTATAACATACAATTGAACCTTATTATCATTGTGCAAAACATACAATTGTGCCAGCTTCCATTATGTCCATGATACAATCATTACTCTTTTTCTAATTATCCCTTCTCTTGTTATTCTTCCCGAAAAATGAGACATGGGAAACCCTATGGATTCAACATTCGATAGATATTCAGTAGAAAATTCAATAGCTTTTTCGACAATATACCATTCAGCAATACATCTTTCTAGTCGACTTCTACTTTTTACGTACCCTTTTAGTATTGTCATATATCGTTCTATTGAATACATCCATCTCATATAAGTTGGCCCACAAATATCGAGAGACATTGCATTTTGGACACACCTTTAGTAATTCATATTTGTTTTGAAGTAAAATGAAATCGTTAGGACTCACATGAATTCTTTTTTAACTCATGCTAATAGAGCAAAATTTAGTTTAGTCTCGTAGGTTCGACTGAGAAATTCATTATGATTTGGCAACATATCTTTTAGGAGTGTTACTAATTCTGGAAAGCTTTTATCAAACCATCCATTAATCGCTTTTAAGTTGTACGTACAACTTTAATATCGCCGACAATCTTATGAATTTAGTATAAACATTATATAATGGTTTCTCTGTATCACTCATCACTCAAAAAACTCTTAAACATTTTAGGATAAACCCGAAGATCTTCTTCAACTGCTTTTGCAATCTCCTCAACTTGATCCCACTTATATGTATCTGCGTCGAAATCATTTGAAGCATATGTCGAACCATTCTCAAAATTAGTGTTCCCTTTTTTTTCACACCATGTCTTATCCAACAAGTATTGCTTTGATCAATTCAATGCCATACTAAATGTACTTCCGATTGATCTGCTCTAACTCATTTTCCAAAACAACATTTTAAACAAGTACAAATGATTCAATTTGGGTCTTTTGCATTATTCACTAGAAACTCAATACACTCCTTCACCCCATTTTCATACTCTTTTGACAATCGATTGACAAACATCCATTTCCGATCCATTTTATATGACCTATATGAATGCAGTGTTACACAAATGATAAGCTACCGATAATATTATACCAATTTATAGTATATATAGTCTAATATTGGAAAATGGAAACGAAGGTCCAAGGTTATGCATAAAAGTCTAATTTCAAAATAGAACTGCTCAAACAAATTTAAAAAAGAAAAAATTTATATGATTTATCTGGTAACAATTTATATGTTTATCAAGTAACAAATTATATGATTTATCAAGGTTATGGCATCTACAATCAGGTAACATTTTATATGATTTATCAAGTAACAATTTATCAGTTTTAGTGACAACAATACATTAATTAATAAATACAGTACCTGAGACAACAATCACACAACAGAAATGGGTGCACAGTAGAGGAGGGTTCAACAAGAAGAGGGTGCACAATAGAGGAGGATTCACACAATAGAGGAGAGGAGGGTTCGTAGCATTAGGAGGAGAACATATTAAATATGTTTTTATTTATTTAAAGGGAATGATTTTTTTTTTATCAAATACATACTATTTTTTAGCGCTTGTATACAAAGCGCTCTAAAAGACCATGTAATTATGTGAAAACGCTATATTTTACAGTGCTCTAAACATAATGTGGGAGTGCTATATTTTACAGCACTTGTGTACAAAATGCTCTAAAAAGCGTTGTAAATATTATGTCAGAGTGTTATATTTTACAACGCTCTAAATGCGCTATAAACATTATGTGAAAGTGTTATGTGACCATACAACAACACTTTCAGCAAAAGCGCTATAAATATTATGAACCTATATTACCCTACAACAACGCTTTTGCAAAAGCTCTTGTCAGAAAAGCGTTGATGTATCATCCGCCAATTTTAAAATATTATACAACAACACTTTTAATTAAAAAGTGTTGTAAAAAACGTATTGTAAAATGTTATTTTTGGTATAGTATTTCTGTATGGTAAATCTAAAGTACATTTCTCTCATACTACATTCATTTTCTTTCGATCATTAAAAACACTTTTTAAAAAAGTGATAGTCATAGGCGCTTTCTAATTTTTTTAAGTATATGCAAGTAACGTGGTTACTTCACTCTGCTTTTCTTCACTCTCCTTGTGAACCCTTCTTTCCTTGTGAAACCCTTTTCTGTACGAACTCTCCTCTTCCTACGAAACCCAAAACTGTTAGGGATGATTCCAATTAGTTATCAAGCTGGAAGTTAGGCTGGAAGTTAGAGATTATCATTTAGGGATGATTCCAATTAGTTATCAAGCTCGAAGTTAGGCTGGAAGTTAGAGATTAGCATTAAGAATTAGTTAGAGATTAGCATTAAGAATTAGTTACTAAATTTCTGTTATTAGCATTAAGAATTAGTTAGAGATTAGCATTAAGAATTAGTTACTGAATTTCTGTTATTAGTAAGTAGTTAGGAGGTTGTTGAGAATTCAACGTTAGGAGGTTGTTGAGAATTCAACATTAGGAGGTTGTTGAGAAGTTATATAAGAGGTTATTTGGAATGTAAGTAATCATTATTCATGACCATTAGCTTATATTATCCCATTGTACTTCCTTCTATCAATTAATATTAGACACTCGAATTCCTTTCATTCAATTAGGAATCCCTGGATTTATTCATCTTAATCTTCAGAATTATTTCCCTAGATTCTTAATTCTTCTTCTTCCCTTTCCCCACTCAAACAACCCTAACAATTGGTATCCAGAGCTAAATTTTTTTCGGGGCGATGGCGGATGCAACACATTCTCAGCTTGCTACTCGTGATTTAGAGGAAAGATTGGAGAACATAATTTTAGAAAAGCTTGAGGCACGATTGGCGGAATTAGCTGGATCTTTGCAGAAAACCTTGGGTGATTCGATGAAGCTAACAATGGAGGAGCTACTGTAGAAGAATATTGGTGAAGAAACTCCATTTTCGAATAACAAGAATTTTCAGCAAGGTAGAAATCAACAACCTCAGCAGTTTACAAGTGATCGTTCTTTTTCTGCTTCTTATACAGGGCAAACTAGGCTACCAAGAATATAATTTCCAAGATTTAATGGTGATTCTGTTAATGAATGGATTTATCAGTGTGAGACTTTCTTCTTAATCGACAATACTCCTGAAGAGGTTAAGGTCAGGTTAGCAATTATGCATCTTAAAGGAAAAGCGTTGAAATGGCATCATGCCTTTACAAAGACATTACGAGCTAACATTATGCCTAATGGGGGAAAGTATGTCCAAATCGTATTAGATAGATTTGGAGAAGTATGCAGTGATCCTATGGCCGAGTTGATGCAGTTAAGGCAAAAAGGATCCATAACTGATTACCATGAAGAGTTTGATGCAATCATCACTCGATTGCAATTACCTGAGGATTATACCTTGTGCTGTTTTTTAGGAGGACTGCAAACTGATGTGCAGATGATAGTCAGAATGTTCCAACCACAATCAGTTAGAAAAGCCTTTACTTTGGCTAAGCTGTATGAGTCAGCTTCAGTGCAAGGATCACAGTTTGGACCACCCAAACTTAGACCTCAGCCTCTTAACAGATCATTGTTAGGACCTAAGCCTCTGGTAACACCACTAAATGATGCAGTCAAACCTAAGCCAAAATTTACCAAGAACTTGACTCCAACATTTATGAATGAAAGAAGGGCCAAAGGTTTATGCTATTTATGTGATGAGCCATTCTCTACAGAACATAGCTTGACCCACAAGAAATTACAGTTACACCTCATGGAAATTGATGATGAGTATGAAGGGGATGAGAACCAAGAATCCAGTCAAGTAGAGACTGTAACTAATCAGTTTGAAGAAGCTCAGATATCTGTTAGTGCATTGACTTGTGTATCCAATTTCAGAATTATGAGAGTAACTGGTCGATACAACAAGAAACCAATTCACATCCTTATTGATAGTGGAAGCACTCATAACTTCCTAGATGTGCGGATGGCTACAAGCATTGGTTGCAAAATTGAATCACTTAAGCCATTAACTGTAACTGTGGCAGATGGCAATAAGGTGCAGATTTCTTCATGTGTAAGGAATTTCAAGTGGACACTGCAGCATACTACCTTCACTTCTGATGTGATGTTACTGCCATTAGGATGTTGTGATGTAGTATTAGGCATTGAATGACTAGTGACATTGGGAGATATCACTTGGAATTTCGACAAACTGACCATGGAGTTTTCAGTGCAAGGGAGGAGGCATGTACTTAGGGGTTCTGCTCAAACTGTATTAAAGTCCATTAAGTCTCAGTAGTTGGAGAAAACTTTGGATAGAGGTGTTCATCTGTCTATGATTCATGTAGGTCACGATAAAGGCCATTTACTGCAGTCATCGACTACTCATGCTGACACAACCGCAGTACCAAGAGAAATTGAGACTGTCTTGGAATCCTACAAAGACCTATTTGTGGAGCCTACTCAGCTACCCCCAACAAGAGAATGCCATGATCATAATTTTCATTCTTGAGGTCAAGAATGCTTTGAAGGAGGAGGCAATGTTAGGGATGATTCCAATTAGTTATCAAGCTGGAAGTTAGGCTGGAAGTTAGAGATTAGCATTTAGGGATGATTCCAATTAGTTATCAAGCTGGAAGTTAGGCTGGAAGTTAGAGATTAGCATTAAGAATTAGTTAGAGATTAGCATTAAGAATTAGTTACTGAATTTATGTTATTAGCATTAAGAATTAGTTAGAGATTAGCATTAAGAATTAGTTACTGATTTTCTGTTATTAGTAAGTAGTTAGGAGGTTGTTGAGAATTCAACGTTAGGAGGTTGTTGAGAATTCAACATTAGGAGGTTGTTGAGAAGTTATATAAGAGGTTATTTGGAATGTAAGTAATCATTATTCATGATCATTAGCTTATATTATCCCATTGTACTTCCTTCTGTTAGACATAAGTCCATTTTTGATGTTATTGACAAACATACATCATGAAATAAATCTGACATTGTGAACTGAGAAAAATTTCAGGAACAACAACTCAACCCTACAAACTTGAGACAATAGCTTGGAACTCAAGGAATTAACTAAAGTTTGAAGATTCATTAAGCAAATCGATTAGTGAAATCGATTTTGTAATAGGGTTGTGAATTTAGTGAACAAGCAATCGATTAGGCAAATCGATTTGCACATTTTATTGAAAATAATTGTGCAAGTCAGTAGCATGTTATTTTGCAGGCTAATCGATTTGGAAAATCGATTGTTCTTATCACAAGTCTAAACTGATTGTCTTAAATCGATTAGACAAATCGATTGGCCATTTTATTGAAAATAATTGTGCAAGTCAGTGGCATGCTGTTTTGTAGGCTAATCGATGTGGCAAATCGATTGTTCCAATCACAAGGCTATTTGGATTTTTGAAGTCGATTAACACAATCGATTGTGAGAGTTACAGAACCAAGCCAATGTTTCACTAATCGATTAGGCAAATCGATTTAATAAAATAAGTTTCAAAATGATCTTGGTGTGGAACATACACAATCGATTAGCACAATCCATTGATATATTTCTTTTTAAATAAGTTTGGCATCAATCGACTTGGTAAATCGATTGAATGAACCAACTGATAAAATGTTCTTCAGACCTAAGTCCATAATCGATTAGGCACATCGATTACCTTGATTTAAGCCAACTCTCTGTAACTAGTCAAATCGGTTTGTGAAAATTACTGTGTCCCTGTGACCAGTGAAATCGATTGACTAAAGCGATTGATACAAAAATTTTAGTAACAGAGATGACTTAAGGACTATGTGAATGTTTGAATCGAATGAGTAAATCGATTGTTTTGATCTCGTTGTTGGAACAAAACATTCCAAATCGATTAGGCAAATCGATTCAAATATGAACTGCTGTTCAGGTCTGAAGAACTCATTAAAACAATCGATTAGATAAATCGATTAGTTTATACAGTTTCAAGATTCAAGAAAAACAAGATTCACGAAATCGATTTGGTAAATCGATTGAGCATGCTTTATAACTTTAATGAATCGATTGAATAAATCGATTCATGTGTTGTTTTTCCTGAAACTATATAAACTGTTTTCATTCTCTTCTTCTCATAACACATACACAAAATACAACTGTCATAACTTGTATACATCATATACCAATAACACTTTCTCATACCAATATTACTTTGAACATCTTTTCAGATATGAACATTCATTAATCTGTGATCAACAAGGACTGAAAAAGATTGAAAAGAGAAAGACTGCTTTGAGAAGAAGAAAGCTCAAGAACTTTGTATAATTGTTCTGTTTCAAATTTCTGTAAACCAATTATGTAATCAAACAACTTTGAGAAAATCTAGTTGCTACTGGTGGTGATCTTCTGGGTTGAGGACTATCAACAAGAAGACACTTGACTGAAATCTTGGAAAAGTTTATGGGATTTAAACTCTGGGATTCAGGGAGATAAGAATAGAATAGAGAGAATAGTTTAAGATTGATAGGCAAGGTGCTGGAACATCTATAAATTGATTCTGCGACATTCTATTAGAAAGGCTAAGATCATGTTCGATCTTAGGACTGGACGTAGGCCGTCACGAGGCGGCTGAACCAGTATAAAAATCTGCGTACACTTTTCTTTCCCTTATCTCGTTTAAATTTCTACAATCATTATGTGTTTGATATTGATTGTATGCATGATTAAGATTCTGTTTTAAGTGATTTTACATGATTAATTGTCTTAGCATGATTGTATGAAAATCAACATCTTGAATAATAATTGTTTCTGATGCATTTCTCCATTTAAACAATAATTGGTATTGTTTGATGTTCATTAGGATTGATTCTTTGGGACCTTGATTAATCTTTGTTTAACAAACTTTGAATTTGGTAGTTTGTTTAGAGTATTGTTAGAATAGGCATTATTCTGGATTATTACTGTAAAACTGAGGTCATACCATACATCACCTTCTATCAATTAATATTAGACACTCGAATTCCTTTCATTCAATTAGGAATTCCTGGATTTATTCATCTTAATCTTCGGAATTATTTCCCTATATTCTTAATTCTTCTTCCCTTTCCCCACTCAAACAACCCTAACAATAACCCGTCTGTTTTGGGTTCTGTTTTGTTTGGTTCTGTTCTGAATGCTTAGTAGTAGAATCTAACCATCCGATGTTGTTTGTCTCTTGTACTCATGTCTTGTTGATTATCACCATTATAATATGTTGGTGTGGTAGTTTGTCATATATTCTGCTTTTCATGGCATTTTGAATTATTTTAAACTTAATTATGTCGACAATTTTTGTGCATAGTATTTGGAATGACTATATCAAAGTTGATGTTGATAATGCTTTTACTATTTCTTTAGACTTATGAAAAGGTTGTTGCAGTATTCAGGCTGGAGGAAGTAGTAGTTATTGCAAATGTTGACATTGACGAGCACAACGATTTGGCTCATAAGTGAGTGCAGCGACATACTTTTATACGCCTTGTAATTAAACTGTGTTAAAATCATATTTGAAAGAAACATGTACCAAATTTGGATGTTTTCCATTAACAAATATGGTGTTGCTGCTTATCCCTCATTGAAGTTTTTTCCAAAGAACAATTAAGCTGGTGAAGATTATGTTGGTAGTCGTGATTTGGATGATTTTGTAGCTTTCATTAATGAGAAATGTGACACCAACCGTGATGAACAGGGTCAACTTACTTCTAAGGTTACTTTATTAATGTGTTTACTATTTAAATACGCTATAATACTATACTTGATAGCTTAATGGATTAATTATTATTGATTTAGGCTGGTATATTAACATCTCAAGATACTTTAATGAAGGAGAAGAAGAAGAAGCAGGTTGTCTTTTCTCGACATGAGAAGAAGTTAAGAAACTTAAGGGTTCTGCTGCAAGGTTTAAGCGATATCATGTTTCCTTTTTTGTTATGATTTGCTTATCTAAAACAATTTCATTGTAATGCAAATCATGTTAATCTATGAAGTTAATGCATATCATGCTAATGACATTCCTTCAACTATTATTTAAATATCGTTTGTTGTTTAGTTTTTCTTTAAAGAGTTAACATCAAACAACTATATGTGAGGATTACCAGTTGCAACTAGGTAACATGCATCCATGTTTATCTCCAGCCCTACTTTCTATACAAATTAGATATTGAAAAATTAGTACCCCAATATAGAAACTGACATCACCAGAAGTTATTCTCCATGATAAATTAGTAGCAATCACCATTTAACATAAGACATGTGTAGAATCACATAAACAACTATACTACAAATTATAGCAAAGAATCTTAACTTCAAAATAAACACACATTCATAACACATTCAACATCAGAGCAAATCAGCTGCAGCTTTTATTTAAACTTAAAAATAAGGTATTATAGAGTTTATGCAAGCAAACGTTTCTCCATGAAGTATGTGTCTAATTATCTTGTATTTCAAAATACTAGTTATAAATTTGGTTTCAGGAACTAAAAAATGTAGTGAAGCCCTTGGTAGAGCAGGGTTGTTACTCGTGCTCTAACCATTGTGATTTTTTTACATTGGCTTGAGTTGGATGTTATCAAGGTTAACATTAGTAATCTTCTTTTAGCCTTAGCACAAACAGGACATTTGTGCCCTCAGGATGAGTAGGCATCAATTTAGTCACAGTTTGTCTCCTTAAATATATGCTTGGAAATTATGAAGAAATAACATGTTTGTCTTAATTTTTCTTCACTTGAAGATGAAGTTAAGAAACTTAAGGGTTCTTCTGCAAGGTTTAAGCGATATCATGTTTCCTTTTTTGTTCTGATTTGTTTATCTAAGACAATTTCACTGAAGTTAATGCAGATCATGTTTGTCGTTCAGTTTTTCTTTTTAACTTGGTAATAGTAGAATGTTTAACCAAATGTGGCTTGTGACGATATGTTAGGCATTTGATGTATTTACTTTCCAATTTTTTTAATTAAATAAATTTATTTTAAAAGGATTACAACTGCTTCAGATATTTATTGAAAGTTGTTAAAGTTATTCATTCAGTGGCTCTAAGGAATGAGTCCAGTGTTGTTAAAAGTGATGCTTATCCTAACATGACGTCATACCTATATACATGCTGAAGAAAGTAAAAGACAAAATACCTTCATGTTTTATTACTACAATCTTAAACTGTTTATATAGCAAAAGAAAAATTAATAGTAATACTGAGTAATAGTGACAGAATAAAAATAAACATAATAATATAAAATAAAAGAGAATAAAATCTAATTTCTTTTTTATTCTTCAACACCCCCCCTCAAGTTGGTGCATAGATATCTGTCATGCTCAACTTGGCTATCAGTCGCTCAAAATTGGGTCTCGCCAAACTTTTTGTCAAGATATCAGTAGTTTGCTGATTGGAAGTCACAAATGATAGGCATATAACTCAACCATCAATATTTTCTTTTATGAAATGACGGTCAATCTCAATATGCTTGGTTCTATCATGTTGTACAAGGTTGTGAGTTATGTTTATTGTTGCTTTGCTATCACAGAACAATTTTAAGGGTGAGTCAACTTTCATTTTCAGTTCGCCCAAGAGTTTACGAATCCATAAAAATTCACAAATTCCTTGAGCCATTGCTCTGAATTCGGCTTCTGCACTGCTTCGAGCAACAACCCCTTGTTTCTTACTTCTCCAAGTAACTAAATTTCCCCAAACATAGGCACAATATCCGGTGGTGGATTTTCTATCAGTAATTGATCCTGCCCAATCAACATCTGTAAATATAGAGACTTCTCTGTCATTAGTTTTCTTGAAGTACAAACCCTTTCCAGGATTGGATTTCAAGTACCTTAAGATTCAATAAACTGCCTCCAAGTGTTCTTCATAGGTAGAATGCATGAATTGACTTACAACACTCACTGAGAAAGCGATGTCAGGTCTAGTGTGGGCAAGATAAATAAGTTTGCCGACTAACCTCTGGTATCTTCCAATCTCTACAGGAACATTGTCTTTCTCCCAAAGTTTAGCATTTAAATCCATAAGAGTATCTGCTGGTCTACACCCACTCATCTCAGTTTCTTCCAAGAGATCTAAGATGTATTTTCTTTGAGAAACAACAATTCCCTTCTTTGAGCGAGCAACTTCCATACCAAAAAAGTATTTAAGCGCACCTAAATCTTTGATCTCAAATTCCTTTTTCAAATTTTTCTTCAATCTTTCCATCTCAACAATGTCATCTCCTGTGAGAATATTATCATCTACATATACAATTAGAATTGCAATTTTACCAACATCAGAGAACTTCATGAACAGAGTATGGTCTGATTGTCCCTGCATATATCCTTGCCTTTTAACCGACTGAGTGAATTCTCAAACCAAGCCCTTGGAGATTGCTTGAGACCATAAAGGGATTTTTGTAGTTTGTACACGTTTGAACCAAATTTATCTTCAAAGCCAGGTGGGCTTTCCATGTATACTTCCTCCTCCAAATCACCATTCAGAAAAGCATTCTTCACATCAAGTTGGTTAAGAGATCAATCTAAATTCACTGCCAAGGACAAGAGAACTCTAATTGTGTTTAATTTGGCAAAGGGAGCAAAAGTCTTTGAGTAATCAATGCCATATGTCTGAGTAAACCCTTTAGCAACCAAGCGTGCCTTGTACCTTTCAATTGTGTTATCAGAATTATATTTCACAGTAAATACCCATTTACAGCCAACAATATTCTTTCCTATAGGTAACATCATGACTCTCCAAGTTTGATTCTTCTCAAGAGCTCTCATCTCCTCAAGAGCAGCTAGCTTCCTTCAACTTTGGAATTTTTAGAGCCTCCTGTATATTTTTTGGAATTTCTACAGTAGACAACTTCGAGGTAAATGCAACAAATGAAGAAGACAATTTTGAGTATGATACATAATTAGACAAAGGATATTTAGTGCATGATCTAACAGGTTTTCTAATTGCAATAGGAAGGTCTATATTAGGATACTCGACATGACTCTTAAGAATAGAAGAAGACTTACCTGTATCAAGATGATGTGTTGGATTATCGATTGGTTCAGAATCTTGGAAGGGTCGGAGAATGGGTCCTTCATTTCTCTGTTTATGGTTTCTTCTTTCAAAGACATTTCTCTTCCAAGTAGGGCCAATTGTAGTACACATGCTCTGTGTCTCTTTATCTGAATCATTATGTTGTGGCATTTCAGATGGTCCTTCATTATTATTGAGATCAAAAACTTTTTCATTGTGATTTTGATTTGAAATTGTCGCCCCCGAATCTGTCGAAACCTCATTCATAAGTGGATTGAGTTCCAATATAGATTCTTGGGCATCTTTTTGGGTGCATTAATATAAGTCTCAGAATTTTGTGACAACACTATATCACTTAAAGTAATGATGTTTTCAAAAGTAAAAGATGAATCTTCCTTAAAATTTCCCCCCTGAAAATGAATGTCAGTAAAAAATGGTTGATTTTCAACAAAAGTAACATCCATGGTTACAAAAGTAAAATCAACCAAAGCAGAGCACAACCAATTTGGCATAAGGAATTCATTCACCACATTCAAATTCGCAAGGTTCATGGATAAAACTCTTCTTTAATGGGTCTTCCTTTCTCATGAGTGTGCAATATTATTTTCTTTTCCTCTTTCTCTCTCTCTTGTAATGCATGTGAAACAACAAGTTGGGTAGTTTAAGAGCTTTTTTAATGCCAATAATGAAATTACATATTGGTTTAATGATGGTTATTCTATTTTATCCTATTTGCATTTTGAATTTTGATTATTCATAATTTCATCTTGTGGACAAAACATTCTCTGAGTATTGTTTTTTTAAGCAAATAAAGAAAATTACACATTGGTTTAATTATAGTGTTTTTTGAATTGTCAAAGCATTAATGGTTGTATCGTGTCTTACAATTTGATTAATAGCCTAGTTCTAGTATTTTAACTTAAATGCTTCTTAAATCGAACAATATTAAATTATTAATTTTCATCTATAAAAGCTCTATAAAATATCTACGGTAACGCTTTTTAAAAGAAGCATTATTATATACTTACGATATTTACTACCTACGAAAGCGCTTTTTAGCTATGTAAAATGAGACACCTACACCAACATTTTTATGCAAAAAATGCTATAAAAGCGCTATATATTTCCACCTACGACAATGCTTTTTTTTTTTAAAAAAAAAAAAGCGATGTTAAATATCACCTACGACAATATTTTTTTATTTTAAAAAGCGTTGTTATATCGTTTAACAACACTACATACTATAACACTTAAAAGCGTTGTTAAATCCTATTTTTGGTGTAGTGCCGTATCAATTTTTTATGAAGTTATTTGTTTCTAATTTTTGCCCATGTTATTAGTTGAATTGCATTGTCTATCATATCAAATTTGTCTTTGATTATTCTTCTTTGAAAATATTTGATTCTACTTGTTTTGTTCTTCGTCCACAAGTAGTAAGTTATTGTCTTAATGTGTTTTTCTTGGTTATGGGATGATCAAAAGGACTAACGTTGTTATGATCTTCAAGCAATAACACTTTATGTTTCACCTCATGTTGTTTTTCTTGAGTATATCCCATTTTTCTCTTTTTCCTCTTATTCTCAAATTACTAATAGTTCAGAACTCCTCCATATTGATTTGTTTGATGTTAATGTTAATGTTTCTAGTGATTATAATGTTGATAATTGCATGCCGAGACTACTACTCTAGATGGTGACATTCTTCTTGTTCCCCCAACTGCCCAACACTTATCCATCTCACAACAATAAGTCTTCTTAATCTAATTTTATCTATTTTACGTACTTTGCTTTGTTTGTTTTTTTTTTCTTAAACTTTATTCAAACTTTTTGAGTCGTCTTCCTTTGTAGAGGTTACTCTAGACCCTATTTGTTAGTAAGCCAAGTGAACTTTGTGCATTGCACAAGACAAATACTTGGTAATTACCACCTCTATCTCCTAGAAAATGTGTTATTGATTCTCGTTCAGTATACACAATAAAATAGTATAGTTGATTGTAGGAGGAACAACTACAATAACAATGGATGATGGACCCTTAAAATTCTTCTTACTTAATCTCGTTAATTTCAGGCATTGTGTTTTCCAATGACATTTTCCTTTTCCAAAAGGACATTCATCATTATCAAGCCCGATCCTCCCTTGGGATTTTCCTTTGTGAATAGGAGCAACATTAATAGAAGAAGGAGTAGAGATAATTCCCTTATCTAACACACTAGAGTTGATTTGAGTCTGATTTCTTTTGCTAGTAATTCACTAACTACTAATTCAACACTAGGAAAAGAAGTATTATGCATAATACTCCCACAAAGACCCTCAAAATAATGGCGAAGATCCATCCGAAACGAAACTAGACATTGCTCTTCTCTTTGATCAATCTACACCTTAAAAGTTTTCGATTCAGTCAATTCCAAATAAACCAAATGATTCCACAAATTAATCATGGCCGAATAGAATTCCTAAATGGTGATATTGTTCTACTTAAGGGCCCTAATATCACTTTCATGTTGACACTATTTTGTAAAATTAGACTGAACATACATTTTTTCAAACAATCCTAAATCTCTTTAGTTGTATGATGTTTTGCTAGTTGCATAACGATGGAATAATCAACATGATTGTTAATCCAAGTAATGATTTTTGAATGACTAACTTTCCTTGTTTTCAATTCTATTGCATATTTTGCTTCATCCTTTTTATCTATGGGCTTAACAAAAGTTCATCAACATAACTCTACATATCTTTTTCTTACAAAAATATTTTATCACATAACTCCAATAAGAGTTTGTATGGCCATTGATGTGGACACTAATAGATTGCGAAAGAATCATCTTTAAAACCAATCATAACAAACAATCACATAATATACAATGGACACAATCATTGAGAACTAAAGAAATTTGGGATAACATATCAGTAGTAGAATCAAGAACCAAATGAAATCGTTTGAAAACTGAAGAACATAAAAACACCGAAAACTGAGGAGAAGAATCGCGTCGAAAATGTAAATGAAGGGAGGAAATCGAGCCTCGAACAGAAAGAGGAAATCAATACCGAGTTGAAAATAGATCATCCACCAAGTTTGTTAGACCACTTTACAACAAATCCAAAATCAAACAAAGCTCTTTGATATCATATCAACAATGATGAGTATATAGAAATATAGAGGAGAAAGGAGAACAAAAGAGAAGAAGAAGAAGGACCTTAGGTTAAGTATATAATAGCAATGAAAAAATGACCCTAATTAGTACTAAACTCTAATAATATTATCTAACATTGAGTACATGTTTTTCTTTTTTTATTTTGAATTTAATTGTCATGTACTATTAGTGTTAAAAGTTTTGCACCGTCAACATGTCGTAATTATTTATGAGCATTACTTTAAAAATAATTATGATAATAATTAATTATTTATGAGCATTACTTTAAAAATAATTATGATAATAATTAAATATTTTTAATGATCTAGCCGTTGTAATTGATAGTGTGTGTATAAATTAATTCTTTCATTTTTTGTTCATAATTCTAATTGTAACTGAATGAATATTTGAATAGATTAGGAGATCGTTGCAATAGCTCGCTGAATCAAAATTGTATTTTTTCTAATAAAATAAATAAATAAAGGCAATTACATGCTTAATTAATATAAGCCACAGTGATTAATTAGTTTAATAAGTCAAAAAAAAATGTGGAAGAAAACAAATAACGGCATTTTATTTTACATTAACTTGCTACCCATACGTCGACATCGACAGGTGTTGCTGTGTGATCTTTGGACACTACACCATGTATCTTGACACTTCCCATGCCAGTATTGACACCTCTGCAAGCTATATATAAAACAACATTTCTTTTTATGAGAGAACCTTTATTTGTATTCTCTATGATCCCACTTCGAGGACATAAACAACCTTATCATAATAAGAAAGTTATTCATATATAGATGCAAAAGTATTTATTTATATATATATATATAAAAGTATTTATTTATATATATATATATATATAGAAGGTGTTTGCACCTTTTTACTATGATGATATGTCTAGGTTGTGCTATTATTATTTTAAGGTTTGAAGTACCGTTTGTATTAAATATTTTTTTTACACACTTACATCTATTTATATCATTTATTATATGATATAATTTAAATTTTTGTTTTAATTTGTAAAAATACGACTATACATTTCGTATTTATAACTTTTAAAATATATGATTATATTCTTAGTAGCAAAACCAAAATATGTATTTTAATGTCTTTTTATAAATCACAGCTAAAGTTGAAAAAAGTTACAGAAAACAAATATTATATTTACAATTGTTTTAACGAGTATAGTAGAGGGGATGTTTTTCCAAAATTAGATAGGATATAGTGTCATTTAAGGTGGTTTTAAGAGACGAAAATACAATTTTCTTTATCTTAAAATATTGATGAAAAATGAGTACGAGGCCAGCCTGTCTTTAGTTGTGCAATTGGTCTCCATTATGATTCATATACTCCCTCGATCCCTTATAATGAGAATCTATCATGAAAAAAATCTGTGTATTAAGAAAAATTATTAACTTAATCAACTTATCAAGAATATAAGTTATTTATACATATTTATCCCTATAATTATTGTTATCATAATCAAGAAAAAGTTATTGCCGATTTCCAATGGTCAATTTAATAGGAGTACTTTTGTAAAGAAATCATTAATACATGTTGAAATTTGCAAATAATTTTATATAATAAGGACAAAGAAAAAATGAAAATGGATATTATAATTAGGGATGGGGGACTATATAATATAGTACACACCAAATATAGATGTTATGAATCGGGGACTATATAATATAGTACACACGAAATATTGATGTTATGAATAGAAATAGTTACTTAAAAGGTTATAGAATTTAGTTATTTTTTTAGTTTAATTACAATTTTAGTCTTTCAATTTTTATTATAAAATTGATGCGTTTATTATAAAAATAATTTTTTTTCTCTCTTTAAGAGTTTTGAATTAAAAAATAATAATATTTGACATATTTTAAATAACGTGACATACGGTTTCATAATATAAAACCATCTAAATGTATTATATATTCATATGTCATTAATTAAATTACAAAAAGTTAAAATTTATTAAATTGAATGTTAAGTTATTAAAAGGTTTTATTGTGATTCTATTAGTGCTAATCAGTTTATATCATCATATCATATGTCAAGTTATTTAATGTATGTCACATCATCATATGTTAGTTACAAATTAAAATGAGAGACCAAAACTGTCTGATTTTAAAATAGAATAACTAATTTCTTAAATTGATAAAAATAAGGAACTAAAATTACAATTTAACATTTTTTTTTTGCAAAGAACAAAGCAACTAATTAAGCAATAAGTTAGACAAACTAGTTAGAAGATTAGTGTTTACCTTTTTTGGGTAGAACTGAGATTTTATCTCTCGAGTCGGTAGAACATTTAGTGTTTATTTACCACAATAAATAAGATTGTTGGGTATTGGACTTTCTTCCTATGTGGAGAAAGGCCCAAATATTGTAGTACATGTGTCTCACTTATTTAAGTAAAGAGTGGTCTAATTAGGGTTAGAAGAGAGATATTATTTTGATAGGAAAGACAACCACCAAAAGAGAAAAGAGAAGAGTAACCCTATTCCCAATTTTGTTAAATCACTCTAAAAAAAACATCGATTGCGCATTCGTTAACTGTTGGATTGCGCTGATTTTTTGACAGCAGGTTCGTAATATTCACGTCTTCGTTTTCAACGATAGGATCGGTGAGATGGCGTCTAGAGAAGGGCAATCGTGCTCGCGCAACAACAGATTTTTGGGTGTTTTTCTTCTTCTTGTTTTTATTTGTAGACTTTATTGCTTTGTTATTTTGGCTGGTTGTAGACACACTCTATGCATCATTTTGAGACTCTCTTATATCCTTATTTGATTATAGTGGAGCTATTTCTTTGGTGTGGACCACCCATGGTTTTTACCCTTGCATTGAGGGGTTTTCCACGTTAAAATATTGGTGTTCATTACGCTGCTTATTTTGATTAATTTGCTGTCATATATTTGTCGTTGCTCCTCACGGGTTCTTACAAGTTAGGGAAATTTTATATTTGTTGTGTATTATTTGTTATTGTTTTGTGTTTATTCCCTATAAGAGTGGCATTAGAGTTGTTGGTTGAAGGGCTATTTGACTTGCTTGAAGGATGGAGGCAAATATGAATATAAAGATGGTATGCTTGAATGGTACTAATTACCATTTGTGGAAGGGCAAGCTGAAAGATTTATTTTTGTGCAGAAAATGCATCTTCCTATTTTTTCTCTCTAAAAATTCGGTTGATAAATCTACGGAAGAATGGGATTTTGAAAATCAACAAGTATGTGATTTTGTTAGGCAATATGTAGAAGATAATGTTTATAATCATATTGCTAATGAGACAAATGCAAAAACTATGTGGGATAAGGTAGAGACTTTGGTTGCCTCTAAATCTGGGAATAATAAATTATTCTTACTGAATAGTTTCATAAGTTTAAAGTACAAGAAGGGAACGTCTATTTCTGACCACTTGAGTGAATTTCAGGGGCACCTTGATCAAATATCTGGAATGGGTATCAAGTTTGATGATGAGCTATTAGGACTATTTTTACTATTATCTTTACTAGAGTGTTGGGAGACATTTCGGGTTTCTATAACGAGTTCAATTCCTAACGGTATTGTTTCTTTGGAAACGACTAAGGGTGGTGTTTTGAATGAGTAGATGAGAAGGAAGGCATATGGTTCTTCATCTTAATATGAAATTCCTATCACCGAAAATAGGGGAGAAGTCAGAAAAAAGAATCGAAGGGTGGTAAAGGAAATAGCATAAGCAAGTCCAAGTCTAGATACAAAAATATGGAGTGTCATTATTGTCATAAAATAGGACAAATACTGAAGAATTGTTTTCTATGGAAAAAGGAGAACAAAGGCAAGAAGGGTAAGCAGAAACAAAGGGGTCATGATGATGATAGTGATGATGACTGTGTTACTACTGCTACTACTGATGACCTTGTTATTCTATGTGACTTTGAGTCAATTAATCTTGTATCTGATGAGAGCATGTGGATAATTGATAGTGGTGCTACACTACATGTTACACCAAGGAAAAAGTTCTTCACATCTTATACTTCAGGTGACTTTGGAGTTTTGAAGATGGGTAATGATGTCGTATATGAGGTAATTAGTGTTAGTGATGTGTGCTTGCAAACCAACATGAGAATACAATTATTGCTTAAAGGAGTCAAATATGCTCCCGATATTCGCTTCAATTTGATCTTTGTGCATATGTTTGCTGAAAGTGGTTTTGATAATCATTTTGCTTCTAGAAAGTGGAAACTCAGTAAATGTAACTTGGTTGTGGCTAGAGGGGAGAAAATTAGTAAACTGTATTGGACAAAAGCTTTAGTTGCAAAAGACAGTGTGAATGTCGTGGATATGGAATCATATTTGTGGCACTGAAGTTAGTGTTGCTTCAATTAGTGCATTCTAACGTATATGGACCTTTAAAGATAAAATCTTTTAGTGGTGCACTTTATTTTGTTACTTTTATTGATGATTGCTCCAAGAAACTATAGGTTTATGTTATGAAGACAAAAGACTAAGTGTTGGAGAAATTCAAACAATTTCATGCTTTGGTTGAGAGGCAGATAGGTAAGAAGTTGAAATATTTTCGTACTAACAATAGTGGTGAGTATTGTAGACCATTTGATGTCTATTACAAACAACAGGGTATAGCACATGAAAAGACTTATCCTAAAACTCCTCAGCTGAATGGTTTAGTAGAGAGGATAAATCGAACACTTGTTGAGAGAGTGAGGTGTATGCTCTTTGAAGCTAAGTTGCCTAAACATTATTGGGGTGAGGCACTGTACATGGCGGTGCATGTTATTAATCTCACTCCTACGGTCATTTTAAATAGTAAAGTACCAACCAAGGTATGGTTTGACAAGAATTTCATGTATGATCACTTGAGAGTCTTTGATTGCAAGGTTGTTGTGCATGTTCCGAAGGATGAAAGGTCCAAGTTGGATGCAAAGTCAAAGTAGTGTATCTTCAACGGTTATGGTGAGGATGAATTTGGATACAAGTTGTATGATCCTATAAACAAAAAGGTTATTAGAAGTCGTGACGTAGTGTTCATGGAGGACCAAACTATTGAAGACATTGATAAAGTGGAGAAGACTACACCTGAGAGAAATAGCGTGTTAGTTGATGGAGAGCTAGTTTCATCACCTGTTCCTGATTTGGATACTACTAATGGTATTGAGAATACTGAGCCACATGATTATGTTGATGATCATCAATTTAGAGATGAGGTGAATATTCCAACTCGTGAAGATCATGAGTTGTCACACGATGAGAATCTAAGTGATGCTTATGAATCATCTCTAACCCAACTCAGGAGGTCTAAGAGGCAGAGACAACCATCTACAAGGTATGGTTCTGATGAGTATGTGAATTTGACTGATGAAGGGGAACCTGAGTGTTTTTAAGAGGCCATGAAGAGTGAAGAAAGTCAAAAGTGGTTGGATGCAATGCATGATGAGATGAAATCCTTGCATGATAATCACACTTATGATTTGGTGAAATTGCCAACAAGTAAAAGGGTTTTGAAAAATAGGTAGATCTATAGAGTGAAACTTGAGAGTAACTCAAGGTCTCCAAGGTATAAAGCCATATTAGTGGTGAAAGGTTTCGGTCAAAGAAAGGGTGTTGATTTTAATAAGATTTTCTCACTTATGATAAAAATATCATCAATTAGAATCGTGTTGAGTTTGGTAGCTACTCTTTACTTAGAGGTATAGCAAATGGATGCAAAAACATCTTGCCTTCCTGGTGACAAACCTTTTCCGACAATGTGACTGACTCGTTTCTGAGAATCTTCTTATTATTTCCTTTAGACTTTGTCTGAATCTAAATAAATGTGAAATTAAAGTTAACAGTGGAAAAAAAATCAGCAATTAAATATAATCAATCATAATCATATATTGTGTAATTAAATATACATATCAATTAAACATACATTTCTATTAATTAAACATACGTTATCAACGACAACAAGATGTGTAGGCCATACCATGTAACTACCAATTGCTTCGCCCAAATACTTCATATATGCATTGTTGTCTGGTATAGGCAATGGTGCATTTGGTTCCAAAGCAATAACTGATGATACTTTGACATGGCCCACAGGGATCAGTGTGTTGTGCAATACTTCTCTCAAAGTATTGTACACTGTTCCTTTTCCAACCTTGCAATGAGTAGGGGAGGATAAGTACAACATGTAAGGAGTGACACCCTAAATCAATGGTTAATACATAAGTATGTGAAACAATGAGGTTGAATGAATTTCTTATTTTATTAAGTAATTAATTACCTCGGGAAGACTTTTGAGACCAATGTTTCAACTCGCGTTTTCACTCTCCATTTGTATTTCACGTTGGAGCTGATCCAGAAGTTGCTTGTCTTTATTCGTCTTCACCAAGAGTGCCACTTGTTCTGATAGGAATTTGAGTTTCTCTAATACTTCCTCATTAGATGGATTTTGGCACTTTTCTTGTGAAAAATATCTTTTAGGAGTTACGCCAAATCCTTTCCCCCTCATGCGACCGAAATATTCAGGAACATTAAACACTTTACCGAGATTGTCTCTGCAACTAGCTTTGTTGTCCTCTTGATTTTCCGAACTTTGTTCGAGATTCTCCTAAAATACACGTAGGATTAAAAAAATAAGTTCAATATCATTTTTAAAATACAATATTAAAAAATATTAAAGTGATAATATACTTACACAAAGTTCTATTACTTTTTGAACATTTTCATTGTCAACCACTCCATCCTTATTTACACGAGTTTACTTCCACCAGATATGACGACCCAAAGGTTGATCGAATTGGGTGTCTTGTAGCTATTCGTTAAGATCATAAACAAAATATTAGTTAGAAATTATAGTTTATAATATAATGTACCACATCATTTAAAAGTGATGTTTAATTACTTACAAGTTTTTGCTCTGTACGTGCATATCTCATACATGATTTTTTGTATGGGTGCGTCGGATTTTTTGCCCTCTCGCGATTTTCCTTACTTATATTATATATAAAAAAATAACAATCATGTAAAAATTTAAAATGCGCTATGAATATGAATAATAAAACACAAATGTTAATAAATTAATCACTTACCACAAACGCGGGGTCCGAACGTTTTGCTACAAATGTGCTCCATTCTTCATTTGATATATAATGTTTATATATTTTTGGAGCTTCAGCATTTAATTCATGTTGTCGAATTTAATTTAAGGTTCGATGTCATTTATATGAGAACCATATTTTTCTTTTTATCTTAAATATAGGAATGGGGTCTACATAATCTTAAGTGCAACTAGAATGTAAATCTTGACAAAGAATTATTTCATTCGGATTTGAACTCAAGTTCTCTCAAAAAACGATTCATTGGGTGCATTTGTTTGATCTTAAATAAAAAATAATTTTTAATTTAAAAAATTTAAAGAATATTTTGTAGAGATTTGTTTAAAAATGATTTTTTATTTATTTATATTTGTTTACTATCATAAAAATGATTTTTTGTAAAACGATTTTTAATCTGTTTGTAAATAATTTTATAAAAGTGATTTTTTAAACTACAAAATTACATATATCATAATCTCCTAGAAAGATAGAAAACTGCCACAATTAATAGAGGACAATTTTAGATTTTTAAAAAATGATAAAGGTAATTACATAATTTCCTGTTCATTAATGAGTTAAATTCAGTATTTTTAAAATTTATGGCATCTTCTCTCTCATCTATAACATAAGCGAATTTGGAAAACTACTATTTTTAACTTTTCATTTATAACTAAAAATTTTTTTTTTAACAAAACAATTTTTAAATAATTTAAAAAAAACATCGTTTAAAAAATAAAAAAATGAATTTTAATTTTTAAAAAATAGAAACAAACACACCCATTATCTATTATCTATGCGAGGCTAATTATTTGGTTAGACTCATCGCAAGTCGTTAGTGTCACTTTTGTTAATAAATTTGTTTTCCATTCTGCAAATTTTTTAAAAAAAGTTAGGTATATTCTCAGCTACACTTGTGTAAAACTAAAACACGGGTTAGGCCATTCACTGGAGAAATTACTTGTAAAGATGACTTAGGATCTGATGATTAAAATATTAACAGGATTTTGTGGTCACAGATTCAGTCAGATAACTAAACAAGAAATATACTAGTCCAATATAAATGTGTGTGTATATATAAATTATTAAATAATCCCACTAGATTTAATTCCCAATAATTATGACAACATACTTGCTAAACACTTGATCTGTTATGGGCCAGTCGTCATATGCAGGGTTCTAATCTTTTGGTTCCAATAAAAAGTGAATTATGAGTCTAACACAGTATTTGAATTTTGAAAGAGTTAAAAATACAAATTATAGGATAAATTTTTATAATTGAATAATTAATATATATCTTTGAGACACATGTTCGTTTTTTCACATATATGTATATATAGAATTGGTTTTGAAATTTTTGATGATACGGGGGAACAAATAAAATTGCTTTTTTCATAATTATTAAAATATCATTTTTTTTTCGTTTTTTTTTTGTAAAATCATTAATAATTCTTTAAAAAATCATTTTTATTATAAATCAACGCGATACTCAATCTATCATGTGACATACTATAAGAAATAATAAATTCTAAAAGACTCTTACACAGATTCAAAGTTGGATTGTATGTATTTAGAAAATTGTTTACTACATTGTATTTTTCTATGAATTTGAAGCTTTTGAATAAACACATATTGAGTCTCTATTATATGCAGAACACATTTAGCAATAACAATAGCATTTTCAAAATTCAGATTCTGTATATTTTCTCAAAGAGTTAATCAAACCTTTTCCAAATCAGAATGCTCTACATTTGCAAATTCAAATTACCTACATTTTTTACTTTTTTACTCCCATCATTCAACAAAATTTACAATTTTCTATAATTCAACCGTTTAACATTATGACTCTTTTCAATACAGTTTTTCACGAAGTACATTTGTTCATTTATAATATATAATATAAATATAATAATTATTTTATTAATATAAATGTTTATTTAGATATATCTATATATTACTAAGTACTAAGTTAAAAATAAAATAAAATTAGTGCCTCTAAAATAAATGACTTCCTGAGCGGTCGTGTTCCCCACCCATGTCAAAGCCATCCTATATATATGTATATATATATATACCAAATCTTCTACAGTTGCAACATTATATTAGAACTATAAAAGATCCAAGCACACTTAACAACAAATTAAATTACATGATTAATAAAACAAGTGGACCACTCCTCGATCGAATAACTTATTTTTGCCTCAATTAGTTTATTTTGTTTATTTATTAGTATCGCCAATTATATATGTTCTTGATTTGAGAATGTATAACTGGAACCCATAGTGGGTTACCCACTCAATTGGTGTTTTTCAATATATAATTCAAACAAATAAAATGTGCACGAGGGGATCCAGGTTACACAATAATTATGTAGTCACACACACAAGTTTTTTTTTTGTCCCAAAAAAGTTTTACATGAATTGAGTTATGAGAATTTGTAAAGTGTGACCGAACTTTTTACCAACTGAATAGACATAGTTTAAGTCATTGATTACTTATTGGAGCATATATTTTAAGTTGATGAATTATATACTCACTACTAGCTATGTTTATGGCATAATTTCTTGATGCCTCTACGATCAAAGTCAAAGTTTCTAAGTTTTTTCCATTGCATGAAGTCCGGGTCCGTGAATTAAATAATAATTATATAAAAAATACAATATTAGTTAGGTAAATGCTCGAGTATATGGTAACCTAAAGCACAGCCATTCATCATTTCGGTGCTTGTAATCTCATCATTTTGCCGATTTCTTTTTAAATTTGCATAGACCTAGCACCTTTTTAACCATTAATTGTTAATAATTCTATATTGGATTGGATGAGATAAGATTTGACAATATGTTTATAAGTGATAGATAGTCCTCATCCTAAAAGTTAGTTTTGTGGGATTGTGTTAGGTTCATCCTAAATTCTAAAGTGGTATGAGAGTCTATATCAAATATCCATTGGACTACACCTTCTATCAGGTTACTGTTATCAAACTACTCAGATCATGCACCAGATGTCCAATCTTGGACTTAAAAGGGTCCTACATTGAATGAAATAAGATCAGACAAAATGTTCATTGTTAGTGCAAAAGTGGTTTTAGCTTTAATTATTTGATTTATGTTTTGATGATAACAAAGACAAACACATAAAGAACAATTATTTTCTAATTGTATTTGCTAAGTGTGCATATTAAGTTTGAAGACAAAGAGTTATATTAATAATAACTATCCATTCTAAAGTAGCATAAATTACAAATTAGAGATCTACTAAATGAGCAAGTGGTAATATTGCGAAGACAAACACAACAAAGTATGTGTTCCAATAAGATATATTCTCTAATGATTAGATGAAGACAAAATAAATCAAGACTTCACTTCTCCTCTATAGCGTATGTCTAGTGACACACTTGTTATTGCAAGATTCATTTGACTCTAAAAAAAGTAAGCGACCTTTAGTTGACTTAGGGATGCAAGCGACATTGTGTCCCAGTTGCCATAGAAATGCAAGCAATGTTGTAGTTTAGTTACCTCCGATAAATGCAAATGTGTTTTGGATCGTCTGCCTCTGCTGAATTCAACAAAGCAACTATTCATCTACCTCTGATGGATTCAACAAATGCTTGTTCGTCTGCCTCTGATAAGCGTGACAAGCAAGAATCTACCTTTTCCTCTAATAAGAGTCACACACAAGAATCTTCCTTTGTCTCTAATAAGCGTGACAAACAAGTAATAGCCTTTTCCTTTGATTACCACATCAAGCGCCTGATCATCTAACTTTGATTTATCGTGTATCCTTTGAAAAAGTCAACGCTCTAAAAAAATTCAATAATGTGAAAAAATCAACACCCTGAAAAAGTCAACACTGAAAATAGTCAACACTCTAAAGAAGACAATGCAATTACACATTCTCTAATGAACATTCAATATCTACTACTTATCTGAAACTCTTCAAGATTTATATATATATATATATATATATATATATATATATATATATATATATATATATATATATATATATATATATAGATACTTATTAAGAGACTGATATGTACTTAAATGGTGATTGAATATTTCCAACAATAACCTTCTCATCGGACACTTTATCTATATTTAAGAACTTAGTCAAACCTTTACAAGTGTGGATGAAAGAAAATTAAATAGGCTATGTATGAAAGAAAAAGTATGTGAAAACCAAGAACACATAAAACTTAAAGAATAAGTGAATTATCATTTTATAACACTACAAGAAAACATGAATTTTGTGCCTGAAACAGGTTGACATTTGTGAGGGCTTTTGCAGCCACAAAAGACAGGCATTTGTGAGGGCTTTTGCAGCCACAGAAGTCTGCCTTTGTGAGGGCATAAGCCGCCACAAAGGACAGACTGAATTTGCCTGATTGGACCTTTGTGAGGGCCTAGGCCGCCACAAATTCCCTCCTTTGTGAGGGCTTTTGGCCGCCACAAATGTCAACGTAATTAAAAAATAATATATTTTGTGAGGGCTTAGGCCACCACAAAATAATTCTTATTTAATAAATTAATTTTTAAATTCAAAATTAATCTTAATAAAATTTTAAATTATATATATATATATATATATATATATCAATACAATCAAAAAATATCAATACTAACAAAAAAAATAAACATTATATATATATATATATATATTAATTTACAAACAATATAATAAATTATAAACAATATAATAAAATATCAATACTTATAGAAAAAAATAATTAATATGATAAATTTTTAATAATGTTTTTTTTAAAATCAATAACTTTGATATATATGTCAATTAGGAGATTATATATTAATTAATTTGCAAATAATATAATAAATTATTAATCAAGACTATATCATTATACAAACCTATATAAAATTTTAAATGATGTTTTTTTTTTTAAAATCAAGACTAATAATCAAGATTTATTTATAAGAAAAAAAATAATAATATCATCAATTTTAATAATGTTTTTTTAAATAATAATTATATTAAAACCAATATATTTTAAACCGTGGTTTGAAACTTTAATTTATCATATATTAATATGTAAACAACATCATTCCTATTTTTTTAAAAATAAATTTATAAAACTAATCTAAATATATATATATATATATATTACTAATCTATATTTTAAAAATAATATATATATATATATATATATTTACTAATCTAAATTTAAAATATATAAAATACTAACTTGATGCCGAGTAGCGTCTGACTTCAAGCTTTCACTTACGTACGATGCTTGCAAGTCTTCGAAATAATTAAGAAGCACTATAAAAATAAAAATCAATAACATTAATTAGTTATATCAAATTAAAAAATAAAATTAAAAAATTAAATATATAATATAATTTATACTTACCAATTTAAATGAAGCTTAAGAGTAACTTTTGTAGAGAGAAGGAGGAGAGAATAGTATTATGAGGTTTTAGAGAGAAGTTGGATGTGAAAAAATGAAGTAGGAGGGGGAGAAATATATATAGTGTTGCCTTGAGCATTTGTGGCGGCCAAAGCAGCCACAATGCCAACGGCTACTTTAATTTTGTGGCGGCCTGAGCGGCCAGAAAAGCCAACGGCTACATTGCCATTTGTGGCGGCCTTTGCCGCCAGTAATGCCAACAGTACATTCCTTTGTGACGGCCTGAGCGGCCACAAATGCCAGCTGGATTGGGCATCCTTTGTGGCGGACTTTGCAGCCCCAAATTCCACGTGGTCATTCCTTTGTGGCGGCCTTTGCAGCAACAAATTCCACTAGTCACGTAACTCCTTTGTGACGGATTTGACCCTTACAAAATGCATTTTTTGTGGCTGTAAAAGCCCTCACAAACTCCTTAAATATTTAACTGGATTTTGTGGCTGCCTAAGCCCTCACAAAATCACAATGTTGTTGTGATTTTGTGAGGGCTTAGGCAGCCACAAAATCCAGTTAAATATTTAAAAATTTGTGAGGGCTTTTTCAGCCACAAATAAAGACCAATTTCAATTTTGGCCTTTGTGAGGGCTTTTTCGGTCACTAATTTGTGAGGATTTTATTCGGCCAAAAAATATTTATAAAGTTGGCCACAAATTTAAGTTTTTCTTGTAGTGTAAAGAGTTATTAGAGTTGATGTAAAGCAGTTAAAGTGTTTTTATACACTTGTACAAATATAGGAGTTAATATGTAAGATTCTCACAATGATAGTTTGAATGCTAAAAAAAAAGTGTCAAATCAGACACAAACTATAAGTAATGTAAATCGGTTTGATATTGACAATAACCCTTTAATCCTTAAGAGGTACCCAATAAGGTATAACGAATCTCATGGACTACATCCTGGAGAAGCTAGATAAAAATACTCAATGCCTAAAGAGGCAGAGTTAAGAATACTTGTATGTTTTTTAATGGAAATAGTGGATTAAGCCCTCGATTGTACCGAGGCAAAATGTATGTGTAATAGGAGGACTAGATGTAACAACAATTTGTTGTGAACTAGTATAAAATATATGTGTCTTCTTTATCATCTTCTATTACTCACATATGAGTTCTTTATGATTCAACCTTACTCTATCTAACTTGTTTCTAAAACTTAGTTGAGTGTTTTGATAAAGAGTAGTTTTTGTAAGAAAATTGAAGTAGATTTGAGAAATGGAAAACACAATTCAAACCCCTATTTCTTGTGTTTTCCAGCAACTTCAACTGGTATTAGAGCATAATTTCTTGATTGAGCACTTTACGGTGTGAGAGAAAATATCCCTATTTGCTGGAATTACTAAGAAAATGGTATGAAATAGTGTATGCTTAAAAACCTTTTCTTAAATTCATTTGTCTCTTTTATAACATTGTTTGACATAGCTTGCTTGCTAGGATCATAATTGATATAAGAAAAATAGATAAAGCTCTCTTGTCAAAAACCTATTTTCTCAAATGTTAATTTCATCTCCTTTCCAAAGTTTTCTTTTTTTAGGTATTTTATTTGTTTTATGAAAATGTTTCTCATAATGTAAATTAGTCTTCAACATCATTTTGAGTAGCTAAACAAAATCTCTTTATTGAGATAAATGAAAATTCAAAGAGAAGAATATACGTGAATAAGGGTTTTTAATGTGTCCCTTGAAATAAAGTAACCATCTCAAAGTCATATCTATATGAAAGATACTTTCTTAGAATATTTATCTTAGAAAATACCTCTTCGTGTGATCAGCTCTCTTTTGGAAAGCAGATTAATACTTCATGTGTATTACCTCTTTTAAGATCTGTCTTTAAATGTTCTGAAAATTCATTCCTTCAATTTTTTCTTCTAGTTGTATCTTTTAAAACTCTTCAATGACAAAACTTGCATGTTTTTGTAAGGCATGTTTGATCATCTCTCTTCAATGACAAACTAAAAGTTAATACTCCTTGTGCATTTCCACTTAGAAGATCTAACTTTATATGATTTGAAAAATCCATTCCTTCCATTGTGTCTTCTAGTTGTATCTAATACAATTCTTCAATGACAAACCGGACAAAACTCACATGATATTGTAATGCATAGTGAGTTAATAAGTTACAAGAGTCTACTTACTAATATTGATATTCTTCCTTTGATAGGAAGAAGTATTAGTGGATACAAAAAAATTGTTAGTACAAAATAATAGAAACATTATAGTGCATTTCAACATTGAATTTCACCCGTCACGGATAAGCTTTCTAAAATATCAATGATCTGAATGTATGTTTGAATGTGCAAGTAACCCTTTAGAAGGTATGACGGGTAATTCAACCTCTATATCAATATTTTATTTTGAATCTTTGAATGGCAACAAGTCGAAGATCCTCATCAGAATAAAGATGGTGCACCTGAAATAATTATGAAACTAGATTATCCTCAATGAAGTCTATACTGCATAATGAGCCACCTTGACAATCCTCTGGCTACAAGGTCTAAAGCCTTTCCTCAATATGTTCAAAGACAAGGTTTTTGGTTGTCATGTATCTCATTATTGGTTTATCATCTGAGTCAGACTGATATATTAGAATTCATAGCACTAGAACAAAATGTTTGCATCTGCTGATTTAGAAGGAAGATCATTATCAAGAAAACTTTGCTTCTGGTTAGGAGATCATCAGATAGAAAAGTCCAACCAACTCTGGTAAGATATGTGAAAGAACAATTGCTAAATTACCCTCGTCTGTCATCGTAAAGTACCTTGTACTTTATTACATTATTTTATGTTCACTTGTTATCTTATCTTATCTTATATGTTTTCGTTATGCGTGCTTGTGTTTTTCTATTTGTTCTATCGTCTGCCTATGTTGTCTCTTTGGTCTAGGTCTATGTTCTCCTATCCTCGTTCTTATCACCTTCTTTGATATCTGTTCCATGTTCACTCTTGTTAAAAATATATGTTTTTAATCCATCCTCTCTACTTATTTAAACCTCTCGTCCTTCCAATGTTTTTCAAAATCATCCTTTTCGATGGAAGCCTTTCTCTCCCAAAACATATTTTTCAAAACTTTCTCCTAACTTGAAACTCACTTGGAAAAACTAGATCTATATCTTTCTTTATTAAGTTGTAATCTTCCTAAATAACCATCTTCTTACATTGTACTCTTAGAAAGACTTTAGAATTTTCTTAATACATGAGCTGCTAAACTTGAATGGTGAAATATTTAGAAATCCTGAATTTTCTACATTTGTGAACTACAATAAACAAGATGGATTATACAAAAAGGTTCACAAAATGCATTCAAAGGTTCACTTTATGGAACCCTTGGGTATCAACGTCTCCTTCTTTCACCAAATACCTTGAATACAAGGAGGAAGTAAGAAAAAGAGGATTGAAGAGCTTGTGCCCGATTTTGTTTGACTCCCCTAGATTAGATAAAAATCTGAAAGTAATAACAAAGAAAGGTTGGAACACCTACAATTTTATCAAAGGTTTTATCTTTGGAAAATTATATCTCCAACTCTATATTTAGATAAAGTCCCACCATACATGACAAAATTATTAGAGAAAAAAAAATCACATTATTGTTGGTATTTATGGCCTCTATCCTTAGGATGTTTTATACAATGTTACTAACAATGTTATCTAATTTTTCCTAAGTGATGAACTTAATATTAAAACCAACTTTTTTAATATTAATTCCAATTCAACAGTGATAAATTCAAAAACTTATCGAGACAAAGATTCGCTTACACATGTATTATCAATATAAGAGTACAAATACAATGCTTATTCAAAAGATTAATCAAGACAAAATTTCACCAATACAAACATTCAAGAATAAGTATTCATGCAATATCAATATAAAGAGAAGAGATAAAGAAAATCGTGCACTCGGAATTTTATATTGGTTCGGCTATCAGTATGACAGCCTACATCCGGTCCTGAAATCAACAATGATTTCAGCCTTTTCACTAGAATTGACTTGAGTACGTTTTACAGACTTTCCAGCTTAATCACAACCTATCCATCCAACTCAACACCAACTTCTATTACAATACCAACTTATCCCTAAGAGCTACTCGCCAAACCCTCACGAGATCAAGTTGAGACTTCTTCTTGATGAACACAAGCACCAAAACAGATAGCCACCAGTTTACACCACTGGATTTTCCAGAACTTCTATACAGACAGTTATTCTTACAAAAGAGATAATAGAGAAATGAGAAGATTCGACTCAATCACAAATGAATGATCTCACGCACTATTTGCCAATGTAGTTTTAGTGATCTTTGACAATCTTTTCAGTTTTTAGTTTGAGAGAGAAAAAGTGATTGTTGTGTATGTGTGAGTTATTCAAAGTGTATTCAAAAGTTATTTCAATGTTTTCAAAGTTATGAAAAATTGTGATTGAATCAGTTTATATATTTTCAAAAAAACATCAGATAAATCGATTTCCCAATCGATTTCATAAAAGTGTAATTTCAGCTTAATCGATTTCCCAATCGATTATCGCGTTTCTTGTTTTTCTTGAATCTTGAAAATATAGGAACTAATCGATTTGCCAATCGATTCTTTTAATGCATAAATCAG
This sequence comes from Cicer bijugum, assembly GCA_037974875.1. Classification (NCBI taxonomy): domain Eukaryota; kingdom Viridiplantae; phylum Streptophyta; class Magnoliopsida; order Fabales; family Fabaceae; genus Cicer; species Cicer bijugum. The sequence goes on along the minus strand of JBBPBT010000556.1, from coordinate 4,254,415 downwards.
AAACTGATACTAAATGTATATCAGAATCGATTGACTAATCGATTATAAGTGTTTTGTTCAAACAACGAGATCAAAACAATCGATTACTCAGTCAACTCATATTTATTAACATAATCGATTTGGCAATTGGCTTAATTTTCCCTGTAACACAAACTTTTACTCTAATCGATTTGCCAATCGATTGAACTGATCACAGTGACTCAAATGTTTTGCTCCAATCGTTTTGTCAATCGATTTGACTAATCACAGTGACTCAGATGTTTTACTTCAATCGATTTGCCAATTGATTTGTCTTGTTACAGTAGCTTATCCATTTAGTTGAAATCGATGTGCCAATCGACTAGGAAATATGTTCTGATAAATGATTAACCAGTTCATTCTTTCAATCGATTACCTAATCGATTAGTGCAAAGCTTGCACCTTAAGAAACTTAGTTCAATTGATTGTCCAATCAATTTCGTTGATCACAAAGGCCAAGTCTGATGAAAAAGTGTTTTCATAATCGATTTACTTAGTACTAGCTTGGTTCTGTGAATTACCAAATCGATTGCTCAATTGATGTGCAAATCGATTGCCCAATTGATTTGTCAAAACCCAAAACACATGTTTTAATGAAAACCTTTAAGTAATCGATTTCCCAATCGATTTACTTAGTGAAACCTTTATTCTCTGGTTTAGACAATCGATTGCCCAATTGATTTGTCACTTGATTTATTACTTGATTGATTAATTGATTGATTAAAACTTGTTTTATGATTCCATTGGCAGATATTATATGAGAACTCATTATGATTAAGTCTACCTAATGGACACTACTAACACTTGAAACATTTATACATCTTTCTTCAAGCTGGTAGTATATCCTCTATTTTTGCTTGATTGCTTGAGTTCCAAGTTTTGTCCAAGTGTATAGTGTTTGATCATGTTCCTGAAATGTTTCTCAATTTAAACCATTAGATCAATAAAATAATGCATGTATATTTTATGTTTGGAATTTATATCAAAATCATGATCAAGAAGGCATATGTCTAGCATTCTCCCCCTATATCAAAGTCATGATCAGGGAGTCATATGTCTTACAATTATCTCATTTTCCTTGGTTACGTTTGACAACGTGAAATGCAGAAACCTTTTAAGTTTTTCTTTTTAAATCGAATTTTGAAACGCAAACACAAGATATCCAAAAATGCAACCGGAGAAACCTAAAAACCCATAAATCTATAAAAGCAAGCGCAATAAACTAATAAACACAAATGCAAAAATCCATAAACGAGAAACCCGAAACCCTATTTGTTCCTCTACTTTTATCACTGAGTTGCACCTTCTAACGATTGTTAGTTTGTATAACCTTTTATAAGAAAAATGTTTGTCATTTACATTAATTAATTTAACTGCCAATTTACTGTTCTTTTTCAGATTTTTCAAAATTTGTAGTAAGATTACTACTTTGTTTTCATAACTGTTCAAACATTAAACCCCTTTTTTCAAGTTTGTAAGTTTCTAAAAAGTTTCTGAAAGAAAATATTATTTGATTGTTTGTAGTTGAAACTTATTTTGTTACTATTTTTTGATTGCACCATGTTTATATTTTTCAATTGTTGTATGTTGTTGTTTTTCTATTGTTGTATCTTGAAAGAAATGCCTAACTATCAAATTCGATTGTCGCATAAGTTGCTATTTATCACTGGATTGATGTATGTTGCTTTCTATATTAAACAAAAAAATGTTGTGACAAATAATATGTATGTGCTTTCTAATCATGTATCATTAGTAATTGAATCCAATATCTTCTATTTTGTTTTTTATTCATTGTCTAAAGAAAAATACAATAAACAAACGCTCGTTATTTATTGCCTCTCAGAGTTGTTGGAACGAAGTTTGTTTTATACTTAGAGTTTTGATGTTAACAAACGTATTCTATGAAAACAATATAATTGACTTCGCGTAGAATGAAATAAGATTCATGTTTTTGAACACAATCTAAAACAAGATTTCAGTCATAATTATAATTGAAGAAAATCTTTGACCAAGTTGAAAAGAATATATGATAAAAAAACTTATTAACAATAAGATATGAATGATTCACTAGAAGATTTGATTAAGATTTATCACAATAAGATATAAATTATTTACAAGAAGATTTGGTCAAGATTTATCTACAATAAGATATGAATTATTTACAAGAAGATTTGATCAAGATTTATCTACAAGAAGATATGAATTATTTACAAGAAGATTTAATCAAGATTTATCACAATAATATATGAATTATATAAAAGAAAATTTGATCAAAATGTATATACAAGAAAATAAGAATTGTTTACAAGAAGATTTGGTTAGGATTTATCCACAAGAATATGTGAATTATTTAAAACAAGATACAAACTTTTTACAAGAAGATATGATCAAGAATTATTTACAAGATGAATTACTCTCAAGAAGAGACATTTATTATTTACAAAGATATGATTCAGATTTTGACAAAGGACAAAACAATGAATTAGACTTAGTCATATTCCTACTAGTGAAAGTTGAAGAACCATCCAACACTAAGTTCGGTCCCATATAAAATCATTCAATAGGAAGGAAGTATCACTCTGAAGAATTTACAAACTTAATCTTACCAAAATACGAACAATATCAATCTAAAGAAAAATACAAACTCAATCATAACAAAAGAAGAAAAATATCAATATGAGAAATTTACACACTCAATCTAAACAAAATATGAAGAGAATCAATCTAGAGTAATTGCTCATGTTAGACTTAGCTAGGAATGAAGATACAATTTATAATTAAACAGGGACTAAATTGAAGCCATAAATTTATCTTAAATTCTTAAGGTTGAAAAGAAGATCGTCGAATAAATAAAAAAGAGTAAAAGAACTCAAGCTAAAAATTTCAAATTCATTTTAGAATTCAAAGAAAGAAACACTTGTTAGGAATGAAGATACAATTCAGAATCAAACAAGGACTAAATTGAAGCTATAAATTTATCTATAAATGAATTCTTAAGGTTGAAAAGAAGATCATGGAATAAATAAAAAATAGTAAAAGAACTCAAGCTAAAAATTGCAAATTCATCTTTGAGTTCAAAGAAAGAAACACTTGTTCAAATGTGAAATATTTTCTAAGTGTTTTTCTTAGAGTGTGATAATTATTTTTATAATTAGCTTGTTAGAAACAACTACTAAAGTTTCAAATCTTTGTATTCAAACCCACTTGCGGTGTTAGTGTGCCTTCTACAATCTAGGATTGTTAGATTGTATGGAGAAGACTGGATGTGTGTGTGTACCTTAAAAGTCTAGGGTTGTCAGGATGTTTGAGAAGACTAGTTTTGAGGGTGAAGTGCTTTGTAATTTAAGGTTTTGAATAGTGGATTAAATCCTTTTCAGTGAAAGAACAAGATGTAGCAAAGTTAGTGGTGAACCAGGATAAATTACTTGTGTTACTTTATTCCTGCACTCCTTAATTTGGTTATTGCTTCTACTCATAGTAAATCATCAAGTATGAACATGTTTATTCAAATAATAAAAAAGTTATCAACTTTGTCAAACACAATTCAACCTCATTTCTTGTGTTTGCACCTTCAATTCGCATCGGTGCTCGGTCTCAAGGGTGAGCACTTTACACATATGAATTGCAATAATATTTGATTTTTGGGACACGGTGGAAGATGGTTATACTGCTCCCAAGACTACTAATGGTATTGAGATTCCAAGGAAAAAGATGGATGTTGATCAGAAGATGTACAAAATGCATAAGTCTAGAAATTTCATCTTAAATGCAATCACTTTCACTTTCAAGGAGTTTGACAAGTGCACCAACATGGAGACAATAAAGATTATTTAGGATAGTCTTATTATGACGTAGTAAGGTAGCAAAAAAGTTCAAGAAGCAAAGGCCAACCTCCCAATCAAAAAGTATGAGTTGTTCAAGATAGAAGAGGATGAGAACATTGTACTAGTGTTTTCGAGATTATAGTATCTGGTCTCAAGATTAAAGATACTTGAGAAGAGTTATACTATTGTTGATGATGTGACAATGATACTAAGAAGTCTACCAAGCAAGTGGAGACCTCAAATCACTTCCATTCAGGAAGCAAAGCATTTGAATACTCTTAATCAGCTATCTCAATTCACATGATATTGAATTTTTAGAGGCGAGTCCAACAAGAAGCAACCAACCTTTGAGTTGAAATCCAAACAAAATAAGTTTTAAAGGCTAACATTAGAATCAGAGGATGATGATTCAGAATATTAGAATGGAGACTCAAAGGAAGATGAATTGGCTTCCATATCTAGAAAAATTCAATAGATGTGGCACAATAGAAAGAAGAAATTTCCCCAAATATATTTTAAGAAGTCCAATAGAGGAAAGGTGATATCATTTCTGCAAGTGTACTGAATCATTGTAAGTAATAATAAAACGATAGTACCGAGTGTCAAACTCAAGAATTGCATTTTACTATTGAATTATATTTCATTATTAAAATTAAACAAAAAATTTTCCAAATTGATTGAAATGATATTTAAAATTAACAATGGTAATAAAATTGATCCTTTATAATGAGAAAAATGTCAATGATGAGTTTCACTTCGAATCAAACCTTGGTGCCTAATTTGATCCTAGTTGTTGAATTCCTTTATTGAATTATTACCAAATACTCTTATTTATTCTTGCCCTAATGTCTTAGTGACATAACCTTTCATTCCAAAGTAACCCCTAAATCCTTAGTAGATTTAAGATTAGAATTAAGCATTATCGTACATGAATTCTCTTGTAAACTGTAAGACCCTTAATTTTAAATTCTAATTTACGTATTTTGGGGGAATTTTGTGCTGAATTTCTGAGGCTTTTTAGCCAATTTTATGGCATTTTGTGAGTTAGATGCCAAAAATATCTTTTTAGAGATCCGATTAAAATTATTCATCGATGAATAATTTTATTTAATCACGGTGAATCTTTTGTCGAAGAATTTTTTTTCTGAGATGCAGTATTTTTCAAAAAAATTCATCTGCCCATTGAATTACGGCGAGAGTAGATATTTTTCTGAAAAAGTGGTTTGTGATGTGATGTGAGGTGGCAGGCGCGATGATGATTTTTATAAAAATATCTAGACATTTGTAATATATAGATATTTATTTAGATATTTATTATTATTATTATTATTATTATTAATATTATTTTAATATATGTATGTATGTATGGAACGACACAGGGAGGAAACAAATTTTTCCCGTGAATGTTGCTCATTATCACGTTGCGGTGCTAGTGACAGAAGAGAAATTTGCTCATTGCAACGTTGCGGTGCTAGTGAGCTAGTTTTCGACGCAACATCACAAACTTAAATTTTAACGGAATTAATCACGGTACTGTAATCGCGTGCTAGAGCTATCGTTAACGTAAGGGCTCCTTCCAAACTTTTAGTTTGTATTTAGGACATTATTTGTGATTTTGTGGAAAAGAAATTTGATGTATTTGAGGTGTGATTTTGTGAAAAATTAATTTAATGTGATTATGTGTAATTTAGTGGAATTTAAATTTGAGGTGTGGTTTGTGGTAATTCATGTTTGGTGTGATTTATATGTTCATAATTATTATTATGAATTTTTGAGTTGTGATTTATTTATGGATTTTGTAGAAAATAAATTGATGAAATTTTGTGGTTATTGTGTAAAAATGTGAAATTTTGAAATTGGGTGAGTTATGTTTGAATTGTTGAAATTTAATTGAGGTGTTATATGTGTGTTGTGGAATTGAATTGATTGTTGTTGGTGTGAATTGGTGATAATTAAATTTGATGAGTTTGAGTTGCGTAATGAGTTTGAACTGAAATTGAAATTTTACAAAAACAAATTAGTGTTGTTAAAGTTGTGAAAAAGTTCAAATTTTAACTAAGTTAAAGAGTTTGAGCAAAAAGATAGATTGAAATTAAAAATGGTTAGAGTTTAAAATATTACTCTTTTAATTACTCTTTGATTGAGTTTAAAAAGAAAAAAGTTGAGTATTTTATTAACTCAAAAATTTCGGTGCTTTAATAGTCGAGTGTGTGTATGGGAAATTTTGACGATATTTGTTTTATTTAATTTTAAGTAAATAATATAGATTATTTGGTTTTAAAACTTTGGTGTGTGAGAAAGATTTAATTTTGGGAGTTTTGTTGTGTTTGGATTAGTTTTATTGTGAACAAGTTGTTATAAATATTCATGTTTATGTAGTTAGCTCCTTGAGTCTCGAAAAGGAATCGAGACCGTTGACACCGGGTTAGCGGTGGGGAGAACTCTGATATATTAATGTTGTTGTGGTGATTTATGGTTGAAAATTTTAGAGATTGAATATGGTGATTAATGTTTGGAAATTTTGGTGATTTATGTTAGGTGAAATTGATGTGTTCATAATTAATATTATGAGTTTTTTAGATGAAATTTATGTGTGACTTGGTGGAAAATGAATTTAATTCAATATAGGTGTGAATGGAATTTGGAGATGTGATTTATGTGTGGTTGTGGAAATTTTAATTGGTGTGAATAAATATGTTTGAGTATGCTCTGTGTTGTGTTTGAAAAATCATTAGTGTTAAATGAATATTAAAAATGGGGATTCTTTTAATAGCTGCATTTACTTAATGATTATGGTGAAAAGAGTCAAAGTATGCTCATGCATTTCATAGTACATGGTGACCGCGATGGGGCCATGGTGATAGTGGTGACCGTGATGGGCCACGGGATGAGACCAAGTGAATTGTTGGTTCATCTTATCCTTGCGGGGATTGTCGCGTCGTGCTGATCTGTGCGAGATTGCACTCTAGAATGTGATGATCTGTGAGCGATTGCACTCTAGAAAATTGTGCTGGTTTGTGAGCGACTGCACTCTTGTATGTCGTGCTGGTCTATGAGAGACTGCATGCTAGTAAATCGTGCTGATCCGTGAGACATTGCACCTCGATAATTAGTACTGGTCTGTGAGAGGCTGTACAATTATGATTTACGCCCCTCGAGGAGGGTTTTGGTTCGGAATTCCGGAATGATCCATTTTGGCATATACACATTGCATTAGGGTGCTTGGCACGCGAGTTATGTTTGTTATACTTTGTTGATTAAGTTTTTATGTATTTATGTGTTCATAATTGATTTAATGAATATTCGATGTGTGGTTGAGGGGTGAATTTGTGGAGATTAATTTGGTGTTAATTATGTGTTCATAATTGATAATATTAATGTTTGAAGTGTTGATTGATTCAGAGCCATTTTAGAATTGAAAATCTGCTTTTTCTCAATTGTATTCGGCTACGACAATGCAGTTTGTCAAAACATCATTTTTCAACATTGTTTATGAATTATTGGACATATGAAAACCCTTTCAAGGAGTATGCTAAGACGAAAGGTTCTTTTGAGCATTTGAAAATATAAGAATTTTGTTGTGTGATGTTTGTTAATTTCGGTTGGTGACCTTTTCAATTATTGTGGAAATTTGGGCTTTGCCCTCAGATAAGAACCAGGATCATCCTACCGATTAGTACCCTGGAGATGGGAAAGTAGTTAGTCATACTTGACCAAAGCTGTGTCAGGAGGATCTTGTGGGGCGCGTGGAGATCACCAAGGTGGTGTAGTTTTGTAACATGATCAGATTAGGTGGTTGTATAAGGACTAGATGTCTTTCTCTTGGGATTGTATTTATTTCATTTTGGAAGATTGTATCTATGCTTAAATTGTTTGATGACTTTTTCTTTTAATGGGTCCATGTTCCAAATTTTGATGTGATGTGGGGAAAGTAGAGATTCTTGGGGCAGTGCTTTTATGTAGGTGTCTGCCGAGAATACTCCAAGGGTATGAGCTATGTCTGATAGGTCTTATAGACCCGTTGTATTTTTCTATTTAAATACTTTTGATTTTGTTTCAAAAACTATTTCCGCTGTTTGTAAATATTGTTGACTTTTGTCGTTGTGTTACGACTTAAATATTTATCCAAAAGTATTTTCTTCCTTAGTTCTTCGTTTTTATGAATTTGTTTAAAAAAAAATACACTCGCGTTGGTAAAAATCGGGGTGTCACATAAACTATTGCTTTGCAACTAATTTAATTGGTTTCATGACCTACATCTATCCCTAGACTATAAATTCATGAATTTCTCATCTCAAGCATTCGTAAAGTCCACTTCCGTTTCAAAATACAAATCGTAGAACATTTTAATGTTGATCAAGCAATAAAAAGCATTAAGCACACAGACGAGAAAAATAATTCAATAAACTCATTCAAATAACTAGAAATCAAATCACAAAAATAAGGGTTTCATCTTATTACACTCATCCTAGAGGGTTTAGTTACTCATAACAGAGATACAAAAGATAGGGATTAAAGAAAAATTAGAAGAATGATTCATGAATGATTCTTGATAAAACTACTCCAATGATGTTAAAAACAGTCGTCTTTGAGTTTCTATGCTAGGGCACAAGTCTCCCAACTTCCCAAGTGTCAAAAAGATACCTAAATAATGAAAAATGGCATTTTTATGAATGCTGATCATGTCGCGCGCCCCAGGCGCAGGATTTGCACTCTGGGCGCGCTTGGACAGTGCTGAAAGGCTGGAAATGCGGCTCAGGCGCAGCTGGGGCGCTTCAAGCGCATAACTTCTTCTAGTTGATGTTTTCTGCATTTGTCACCACTTTAGAGTCTGAGTTGGGTTCCGATGTCTGCATGAAAGTTGTAGCTATGGATATTAGCTTGCATTTGAACTTGGTTTGACTCCAATTGGAAATCTGCAACTCTAGATATGGCCAAAATATTCCACATAGGTCATGTTGATTTCTCACCAAAATTCAGCATTGCACTTAAACAATGTCACAACACTAAACTCCAAAAAATCTATACTTAATCAAAGAAATAAGAACATAAACATTTCATTAAATCAAAGAAATAAAATTAACAAAATATATAAAATAAATATTTAAATTAACTAATGAATAGAAGATAAATAAGACTAAAAACAATAAAAAAAAATATGCATATGATGAAGAGTCATCAAAAGGATCATAAAACTAACTTGAAATGCATATTCTGCTATGTATGCAATGCACTTGGACATATAAAGTTAGAATGTCCAAATATAGAGAAAGGGAAACATCAAAGGAAAGACTCCAAACCCAAGAATAAGAGTTTGATGGCTACATGGGATGATTTTAATGAATCCTCTAATTATGAAGAGCAAGCATATTAGGCTCTCATGGCTCGTACCTACTCTACCTCTAGATCCAACATAAATTCTGACTCTTAAAGTGAATCAGTAGATGAAGCAACTGAGTTATTTTCTGATTGAACTCAATCAGATTTAATTACTGTTATAAATGAGTTCTTGAAGAAGAATCACAAAATGTCCTTAAAAATTAAAAAACTTGGGAAAAAATGTTAACTTAATTCAAGAAATTAATGTTTAAAAGAATCAAATTGTTGAAGTAAGAACGTAAAATGAAACTTTGAAAACTGATATTGTTGAACTTAAGACTGAAAATCAAACTATGAAAAGTAATGATAGTTCAATATCAATTGAAAATACCATATGTAACTCTGATAAGCATGAAGAAGTATTTCAAGTTTTCTTGCTAATGGTATGGAAAGAAGCAAGTATGCTTCTATGATATATGGAGTTTAAAGTTTTTTTTTTTTCGTAAAAGAGGTCTAGGGTTTGAAGAAATTGTAATTGAATCTAAATCTATTCCCTTTGTGATGTTGTGTATTTTTTTCTTTAAGAAAGTTCACTCCCAATTATCTTATCCCATGTTAAATACAAGGAAAGACAAGAAAACTTTCAAGACTAACAAACCAGGACCTAACTAAATTTGGGTACATAAGAACAAAATTCTCTATATTGCAGATGTCCTCAACAATAAAGTTAAAACACCAATCATGGTACCAGAACAATGGATGCTTGTGACATGTGACATGAGAAAAATCTATGTTCCAAGAACTAACATTGCGGAAAGGAGACACGATGACTATTAAAGGAAAGCGAAAAGGTCGTATCATTGATCAATGTACAATTGGTGATGGTACTTCCATTTCTATTAAAGATATCATGTTTTGTTAAAGATCTTGAGCATAATTTATTAAGTATTAGTCAATTATGTGATAATAATTATAATATTTTATCTAATCAAGAAACATGCAAGACAATTAATTTGAAGGATGGATTTGTAGTCTTTACAAGTTAGAGGCAAAACAACATTTATAAGATAAATCTGTTTAGTCTAAAGAAACAAGAGGTTAAGTGTCTTATGCAAGTAAAGAAAGAGAAACTAATTTGACACAAAAAATTAGATCATGCAAACATTAGATTAATTTTAAAACTGAATGAACTTCAATTTGTAAAAGGTTTATCTAAGCTTTGTTGCAAAACTGAAATTATAAGAACCCAATCTCTACCTTAAAGCCCCTTGAGCTCTTACATATAGATCTCTTTGGGACAATAAGAAAAGCATCTATAGTAGATGATTACAATAGGTGGACATGGATACAATTCTTAAAAAGTAAGGATGAATCCCATAAAGTGTTTATCATATTTTGTAAACAATTAATGATTGTAAAAGGTCTTAAGATTGTAACAATTAGAAGTGATCATGGAGGAGAATTTAAAAAACAAGTTCTTTGAAACTTTTGTGATGAGAATAGAATCTCTCACAACTTCTCTTGCCCTAGAACACTCTAACAAGAAGGAGTTGTAGACAGAAAGAATATATCACTACAAGAAGTGACCAGAACTATGTTAAATGAGATGACTGTTGGAAAAGATTATTGGGCTGAAACAATTAAAATTGCATGTTATATTTAACATAGAGTCTTAATTAGGTCTATATTGAATTAAACACCATATGAAACATGGAAAGGTAAAAATCCTAACATCGCTTACTTTAAATGACTTGGTTGTACTTGTTACATGTTGAACATTATAGACAACCTTGGTAAATTTGATTCTAGATTTCAAAAGTATACCTTTCATAATAAGATACTCTGACATATCTAACGATATAAAGTGTTTAATCGGGAAACGTAGATTGTGGAAGAAACCATTCATATTAAATTTTATGATAAATATCTTGACATTGAAAAGTCAAAGCAATGTGATAATAATGTACATCTATCGGAACTAGAAGAGCATATTCATACAAACTAGAAGAGCTTGAAAAATCAGAGGACACAAGATAATTATAAGAAGATGACAAATCTTTAGAAGGAATACGTAGATGGAAGTACAAGTCATCTCATTATGAAACTTTAATAATTGGAAATAAAAGTGACCCTTTTAGGACCATATCTTCACTAAATGATACCACTTTGTTTGGTTTACTATCATCAATTGAGCCTACCTCTATTGGTGAAGCATTGGCAGATGACGAATGGATTCTTGCAAATGCAAGAAGAGTTACATGAATTTATGAGGAATGATGTTTGTGATCTAGTACCTTGACCAAAGAAGAACATTACTAGAACTAAGTGGTTTTTCATAAATAAGCTAAATGAAAAAGATGAATTGGTCAGAAACAAGGAAAGACTTGTCACACAAAGGTATACTTTGCAATAGGGCATTGATTACACTAAAACATTTGTTCTACTGGCCAGGTCAGAATCTATTCGTATCATACTTTCTTTTGTCACAAATTATAACATTACATTATTTCAAATGTATGTTAAAAATGCTTTTTTAAATGGTTATATAAGTGAAAAAGCCTATGTTAAACAACCCCTAGGTTTTGAAAGTTCTGAATTTCTAAATTATGCTTTTAAACTTAAGAAATCTATGTATATTCTAAAACAAACACCTAGGACATGGTATGATAGACTTAGTAACTTTTTGCTTAAAAATAACTTTGAAAGACAACAAATAGATAATACACTCTTTAGAAAATCAATAGGAAATGACATTCTTATTATTCAAATTTATGTTAACGACATTATTTTTAGATCTACTAATGACACTCTTTACCATGAATTTTCTAAATGGATGTAGCTGGAATTTCAAAAAAGTATGATAGGAGAACTTAAGTTCTTCTTTGGGATACAAATTCAGCAAAGTAAAAAAATTATACACATTCATCAACTTAATATACAAAAGAGCTTCTCAAGAAGAATAAGATGAGTGATTGTAAACCTATGACTACACCAATACACCCGACTTTTTCCCTTGAAAAAGATGAATCAGACAAAAAATTTGACCTAAAAACCTATAGAGGGAAGATAGGATCCCTACTTTACCTTACTGCTTCAAGATCTGATATAATGTTTAGTGTATTTGTATGTGCAAGATTTCAAGCTGACCTTAGGGAATTACATTTAATTGTTGTTAAGAGAATCCTTAGATACCTAAAAGGCACTACCGACATTAATTTTTTCTACAAGAGATCTTATAAGTACAAACTAAGTGGATATTGTGATTCTAATTATGCTGGAGATAAACTTGAGAGAAAAATCACAAGTGAAAACTGCACATTTCTAGATAACAACTTAATCTCTTGTTCAAGTAAGAGATAAAGCACAATTGATATGCCAACAAAACAAGCTAAGTACATTTCAGCAGCTGGTTATTGCTCTCAACTACTTTGAACGAAACATCAACTACAAGATTAAAAAATCCTAGAAACTAACATTCCCATTTATTGTTACAACACTTATTCCATTTGCCTAACCAAAAACCCTATACTTCCTTCTTGAGCTAAACACACAAGAAGCAAACACCATTGAAATGGAGACTTTGTTCAAAAAGGTGTGCTTAATATCTAGTTTGTAGACACCAAACATCAATGGGTTGACATATTTTCCAAACCACTAGATGAAGATACGTTTGACTTCATCAAGAAAAACCTAAACCTTATTCTTTTACCTAACTGATGTTGTGCCAACTTTAGAGTAGTGTAGTTTCATGCTTAGGATAAATTTTATGTTTTATGTTCATGTTATTTTCATTGTATTAAAAAAAGAAGGCAAGCTTCGCTTTTAAGGTGGAGAGAGAAAATACATAGACTTAGGATGAGTCTTAAGTAAGGGGGAGTTAAAGTATTTAAAAGAAAAGTGGTTATAAAAAATACAATTTTTTCTTCATAAAAGAAGGAGAGATTGTTGGAACCAAGTTGGTTTTATACTTAAAATTTTGATGTTAACAAAAGTATTTTATCAGAGAAATATATTTAACATTATAGAGTATGAAAAAAATTCATGTTTTTAAAGATAATCTAAAATAAGATTTCATTCAAATTTATAATTAAAGAAAATATTTGACCAAGATGAAAAGAAGATATGGTCAAGATTTGAAGAAGATATGATCAACATCTTATTATATATAAGATAGAAATTATTTACAAGAAGATTTTATCAAGATTTATCACAATAAGATATGAATTATTTACAAGAAGATTTGATCAAGATTTATCTACAATAAGATATGACTTATTTAAAAGAAGATGTTTTCAAGATTTATCTTCAAGAATATATGAATTATTTAAAAGAAGATTTGATCAAAATTTATGTACTAGAAGATTTGAATTATTTACAAGAAGATATGAACTATTTACACAAAAATTTGATCAAAATTTATCTACTAGAAGAGTTGAATTATTTATAAGAAGATATGAACTATTTACAAGAAGATATGATCAAGAACTATTTACAATAAGAAACACTTACAAGAAGGTACAATTATATGATTCATATTTTGACAAAGAAAAAAAATATAGAATCAGATTTAGTCATATTGCTACCTATGTAAATTCAAGAACTTGTCCTACACTATGTTCTTGCCCCGATCAAAGCAATAAATAGGAATGCGGTATCAATTTGAAGAATTTACAGACTCAATCTTAACTAAATACAAATAGTATCAATCAAAAAAATTTACAAACTTAATCTTAACAAAATGTGAACAATATCAATATGAGGAATTTAAAAACTCAATCTGAACAAAATACGAAGAGAATCAATCTAGAAGAACTCCTCATATTGGACTTAGAAATAAAAAAATGGCTAAAGAACATATTATAAAAAAACATCTTGTTCAGAATTACTTTTCAATAAGATCATTGTTGACCAAGCTAAGAATGGAGATACAATTTAGAATTAAATGATAACTAAATTCAAGCCATAACTTTATATATAATAGATACTTAAGACTGAACAAGAACTTCATGGAAATAATCAAAAAAGAGTAGAAGAACTCAAGCTCAAAATTCCAAATTAATCTTAGAGTTCAAAGAGAGAAACAATTGATCGAATGAGAAATATTTCCTAAGTGTTTTTCTTATAGTGCGATAGTCGTTGTTATAATCAACTACTCAAGTTCCAAACCTTTGTATTCAAACCTAATAGATGTGTTAGTATGCCTTAAACAATAGGGGGTTGTCAGATTGTGTGGAGAAAACTTTGCTGGCAGAGCCAAGGTGTGTGTGTTCCTCAAAAGTTTGGGGTTGTTAGGTGTTTGAGAAGATTGGTTTGGAGGGTTAGGTGCTTTGTAATTTAAGTTATTGAAAAAGTAGATTAAATCCTTATAAGTGAAGAGACTAGATGATGCCAAGATAACGGTGAACCAGGATAAATGACTTGTGTCACTTTATTCCTGCACCCCTTTGTTGTGTTATTGCTTGTACTCCATGTAAAACATATGTGAGAGACATGTGTGGAGGTATATGATGGATAAAGGAAAGAACATTGTAATTTAAGGGCAATGTTGTTCGGCAAATGGCAGTCTATCATGATATAACATTAAAGGTTAGTGTGCATGTCCTATATGTAAGACATTTTCTAGATATGATGCATATTGAAAAAAATATATTTGATAGTATTATTGGTACATTACAAAATGAACCTGTAAAGTATAAGGATGACATCCATCCATGGTTGGACTTGATAAGCATTAGAATAAAAAGTGACTCAGAAATCGTGAAGAAAGGAAAACGAATATACTGGTCAATAGCATCCTATACTTTATCTATAGAGGAGAAAATAGTTTATTGTAAGTTTTTTCATGAAGTTAAAGTTTTAAAAGGGTACTATTCAAACATTAGAAATTTGGTATCTATGAAAGACTTCAAATTAAGGTGTTTAAAGTCTTACCATTGTCATATTATGATGGAATATTTACTATCAGTAGTTATACAAAAGTTAGAAACGCCATGATTACTCTATGTTTCTTCTTTAGGGCTATTTGTAGTAACGTGATTGATCCAGTCAGCTTGCCATTATTGCAAAAAGAAATCGAAGTTACTTTGTGTGACTTTGAGATGTATTTTTTGCCTTCATTGTTTGACATAATGGTTCATCTAACTATTCATCATGTGAAAGAGACACTATTGTGTGGACCAACTTATATGAGATGGATGTACCCAATTGAGCATTATATGAAAATATTAAAAGGCTACATGAAAAGTAGAAGTCGATAAGAGGATTGTATTGTTGAACGATACATGGTAGAAGAAGTTGTTGAATTTTGAACTTAATATATGTGTAATGGTTAACCCATTGGACTTCTGAAGTCTCATTATTAGGGAAGAATAACAGGGAAGGGGATAATTGGAAATAAAATAGTGACCATACTAAGGACATAATGAGAGCAAGCACAGTGGTATGTTTTGCACAATGCCAATGATGTTGAGGAGTAAGTTGAAATACACCAGGAGTATCTTAGGATTTTGAACCCGAATAAAAATGAAAATTGGACAGCATGAGAACATAATCGAAGTTCCATGACATGATTAAAAAATGATATTTGTTTGAAGTTGTTTGTAGATATTGCTTCAATTTGTAACAGATTGAAATGGTTAGCATATGGTTCAAATTTACATGTATTTTCTTACAATGGATATGCAATTAACAGCTACACATTTTACAAAAAAGAACAAGATGATAATAATACTATGAAAAAAGCAATGTCACCCTTGTAGCTGTAGCATTCCATGTCTCACGTTCCAAGGATAGAAACCCCATATACCCCTAGCGAAAAAGTTAGTTGCAATCTTATTGTTTCAAATAACGGTCTTGAAGTGATTTATTATTAAATTAAAGTACTGCAGACTATTTAATTAATTGACGATCATGCTAACTAAAAGGTTCATTAATAGCTTTATATTGATTATTGATTTAGGGTCTCTCATCTTTTGTACTCTATTTGTGATCTACTACTTATCGTGTGGTTGGTAAAGGGAAGGCGTACAATATTTTTTGGAGAGATACTACACCATAAACCAATTTGGTATTGGTTCTGCGAGAGTCTCACTTGATATTGCTTTAGAGTTGAATGCTCTATTTTTTATACTTGATAAAGTTGAAGATGCAAGGTTGGATAGGATCATATGTGGCATGACCAATAAACCTCATTTCTCTGGATGGTGAGGTATGTTAAAAAACATTTTTAGACTATCAATATATAGTGTTATATTCCTTTTAATTTTATCTTAAAATTTATAATTTTTTAAACCATTTTTAGACTCTTGAAAAATCCAAAGTAAATAGTAGGGATGTTAAGGCGAAAGAGTCAGTCATGTAGAAAAGATGATATATTGATATATATCATATAAAGGAATACTATGGATAACCACTTAGTAATTGTTTTAGTATTTAACCATTAGTTAATCATTAACTAACTTATTTTAAAGATGTTTTAGATTCAAACACAAAAACTGCAATAAGTTAGGCTTAATGAGAAGGTTGAACCTAGCAAAATGTCGGTTAATGGTCTTGCGAAATCAAGATTTCAAAAGTCTTCCCCTAACAAGGTTTGGGAACATGTTTCTCAATTTATGTAGTGTCCTGAAACATTTGTAGAATGAAATACATCTACGAATGCATACATGCGTGAAATACCAATGGTGAAAAGTGTTATTGGTGTTTTTTATGTAGAAATTATTATTAAGGAGCAAATTATATCAAACATCAAGAAATAGGTGCTTATATTTCCTCCATATATATAATGTATTCCAAATAACTTTACATGAATGAATTACTTTTTTGTATCAATGAATTTGTAACTTGATGTTCTATTTTCATTAAGGTACTTGTTTGAAAAATTGGTGTGCTTGCGTCAATTGATCAACAAATTCTCCTTCATATCTCCCCATCAAATATCCATATTTCAAAATGATCAAAGTTAGGTCAAAGATTATATAGTTTATGTGTTGTTGGACAATTAAGATTATCCAGATAAGATGTTTATTATATCATATAATTATGGGTTATATTGTCTTTCAAATTTAATTTGTGGTATATTATTTTCTCTTTTTGTACTTGATTTGCTTAATGAAAATATTTTTAGGAGGCACTGTTGTTGATTGTCATTAATGTCACATTATAAATAGTTTATTATTTATATTCTATAAATGGTGATTATACATATCACTAGAAATTGAAATTTATGCTTGTTACGTAAGTATATAATTGTATCAAAATATTGGATAGATTGTGGGTACTATATGTTATGAGGTTCATGAAAGAGATTGTCACTTCTAATCAAAATATGATTCAAAATACCGTATGCTAATTCAATTCTATATATTATTTTAATATTTTTGTTTGATTAATTTTAACTTAGTTGCATTAAATTTTGTAGTACTTTGACGAATTCCAATGTCCGAGTTACTCTCAAAATCAATTACTAGTTAAGGAATATTGGTGTCAATATGTGCTCGAATTAAGAATCATATGACGAATTGTTAATTCATTGATTCTTAGAAACAATTTGATGTTTCAAAATTCAATACGCGTTTGATCCAATTGGTGTGGCCCCAGTCTATTGATAAGTTTGCCACTAATTTCAATCTTGTCATGGGAACCAAGTTTTGTATATTGTATTGATTATTTTATCCTCGATTGTTACATTGACCGCTCAGTTAATGTAATTAGTCGTGTTTGTAACAAGGTTGTGCATGAATTGACTTAGGCAACTAAGACTATATGCTCTCGAACATGGTGCCGAATGTTCTAAACCTGAAGATAACTAGAATTTTGTTTTAAGAGATACACAAAGCATTATGTAATTTTGAAATTGTATTAGAGATCAATATATCATGAAATTAATTATATAAATTTTTTCTATATGTTATAAATTTGAAGTTGGAAGTTATAAATATAAGTTTGTGCAAATATGTTTATGTGTACTTCACCAAAATGAAGGAAAAAAATATATACGAGAGTGTGCTTATATGAATAGCCAATAAAACATTGGATGATTTGATTAAAATAATTATATAATTTCACACAATGCTTATATGAAAAAGTGTTGTTATTGGCTAACCTTATACAACACTTTATAAGAGGAAGACATGTTATAGGTTATGTTAGATAATGCTTAAATTTAAAAGTGCTATTATAACATGACCTTTTACAACAATTTATAAGATGAAGGATTGTTATAGGTTAAATTAGACAACACATTTTATTTTAAATAAAAAAAAAGCTGTTTGTACCTTTAATAGCACTCAAATAAAAAATGCTTGTGAACACTAACTAAGGTCTTTTGGTGTTGTGAGAAAAATATTTTAGAGAGAAGATAAAAAGGAAATTTATAGAGAAGTTAGAAGTAATAAATGAGAGGAAGAATATGATATAAAGTGAGAACAGAGAGCCGTTGTGGAGACCCAAGCAGCCACAAAGTGTTATCAATCTATTAAGAGGCAGCCTAGACAGTTAGAAATGGCAATGCATTTTGTGGCGTCCTATGCAGTCACAAAGTTGAGAATATTTCATAATTAATATATATATATATATATATATATATATATATATATGGACCATAGTTGGATGTATGATAAGAATTTTTTTGGAATGAAGAGTCTTAAATAATATTTTGTAAACAAGGTAAAGAGTTTCTTAATTTTGCAACATTGTAGAAAATTATCAAAGATAAAGGGGGATGAGATACCCTTGTTGTTTATGTCAATGTATATATTTTAAGGGCGAATATGAAATAAGAGTGCATTTATGTGAAGATGGATTTGTGGCTAACTATTGGGTTTGGACTAATCATGGAGAAGTCTCTAACGATGCCTGGTACTAGTATATGTGTGGAGAATAACGTAGGTCTTTCACGCAATATTGACATGTTAGGTGTAGATTATTATAATTATTAGCACTTTGAGGTGATGATGAATGATATGATTTCAGATGTTGTTGGGGTTAATTTATCATTCAATAAAATAGACTTCTGATGACTCTTCATCATATGCATATTTTTCATTGTTTTTTAGTCTTATTTATCTTTAAATATTAGTTAATTTAAAGAGTTATTTGATATATTTTGTTGATTTTAGTTCTTGGATTTAATGAAATTTTTATGTTCTTATTCCTTGATAGAGTAGAGATTTTTCGTAGTTCTGCGTTGTGTCTTTGTTTTAGTGCAGTACTGAATTTTGGTGAGAAATCAACATGACCTATATGGAGTATTTCATCCATATCTGGAGTTGCAGATGTCCAATTGGAGTCAAACAAAGTGAATTCGAAAGATATGCCTAATAGCTACAACGTTGATGAAGACATCAGAACCACATTAGGACTCAAAAGAGGTGCAAAATGCACTAAACACTAGACAAACGATGTTGTGCGCTTGCAGCGCACCTAGGGCACATTTATGCACCAGTAAACCCGCCAGAATGCGCTTGAACGTGCTTGAGACATGCGGCGGGAAACATAACACATTAAAATATGTTTTTTTTCCCATTTTTAGGGATCTTTTTAACTATTGGTTAGTTTAGAAACTTATTCCCTAGCAGAGAAACTCAAACGACTATTTGTAACATTCATGAATCTTTCTTGTAATTATTCTCTATTTTTTTATTTTTGTATATATCTCATGATTAACTAAACCTTATTTGTTAGGGATGAGTGAAATAAGATGAAACCCTTATTTTTCAAATTTGATTTCAAGTTATATGAATGAGTTTATTGAATTATTTTTCTCATCTTTGTGCTTAATTCTTTTTATTGCTTGATCAACTTTAAAATTTTCTATGATTCGTATTTTGAAACATAAGTGGACTTTACGGATGCTTGAGATGAGAGATTCATGATACTGTAGTCTATAGATAGATGCAGGTCATAAAACCAATTAAATTAGTTGTAAAGACAATAATTTAAAAAGATAATTCTTGTACCATAAAGTTTAATTCTAATCTTAATCTACTAAGGAATTAGGGGTTACTTTAGAATTAAAGGTGTTGTCACTTTAGGGAAAAAATAATAAAGATAATTTGGTATTAATTCAATAAAGGAATTTAGTAACTATGATCAAATTAGGAACTAAGGTTGGATTCAAAGTGAAACTTATCTCTACCATTTTTCTTATTGTAAAGGATCAATTTTATTACCATTGTTAATTTTAAATATTATTTCAATCAATTCCCAAACTTTTTGTTAAATTTTAGTAATTATGTACAAGTAGATAGTAAAATGCAATCCTTGAGTTTGGCACTCGGTACTACCATTTGTTTATTACTTGCAACGATTCAATACAATTGTTGAAATGCTATCAACTTCCCAATGAAGAAATTCATAGATCTTATGGTATTTTGAAGGAGACAAATAAACCGTTTTCGAAGGATCTCCAAACTCAAAGTTATCGATGTATATTAGACTTTTAGGTCTAAAGTCTCAGTTTCATGTTTCTGAATTAACTTTAGATTTGAAGACTAAAATGATAGTAAATGTAACAATTGTTAGAGATAGTTTGTCGCAAAGTTATTACGATAACAAACGGTTAGTGTCGAAGTAAGGATTATGTGTTAAGAGGATTGATTGTTCTGCTATTGTAACAAGATTGCAGTGAATGTTTGCATCAATGTAAACTGCAATAAAGATTAATTATATTCAATTAATTATTAACTTTCACCAATTAAACTTGACAATTAATATTTTAGGAAAAACAACTTGGACAAGTGGTTACTCAAGATGAGATACATCGGTATCTTCATGTTAATCCTGCAACAAATGTGTATACTAATGAATTTTCACTTATGATTTAGGTATATATATCATTAATTAGTATTTTAATTGATATATATTTCATTAACTACGTACTAATTATAATTAATTATTTCTTTAAATTATCATACATTATTTAATTAGTTTTAATTTGATTACTTTTTGTATTTTTTATACAAGAAAAACTTCTACAAGTCATGAAAGAATGGGATGATCAACAAGGTATTGTTCCTCCTGTTCAACGAGTTAGTTCATTAAAGCAGAAACAAATTGAGATTACAAGCTTTATGAACTTTAATGGTGGCAAATACAAATGACATTTGTTGGATGCCTGTAGTTCGACAACATTTGTAAAGGGCCCATTAGGATATATTCAGACTGAATCTTCTTCTTATCTTAATAAAGATAGATCTCATTTTCCAACAACATCTATTGTCATTGTTGAACAATTAAAGGAACAATGGATGATTCAGCAAGAAGAAAAAACACAACAACTCATACAAGTAGCATTTGAAAAATGTAACATAAGTTTCAACAAAAACAATTTTCATGTCAATAAGTTCCTTCTACTTTTCACCAACAATTACTACCTAAGAAGCAACGACAAAATCCATTGTCTTAGTTCCAGCAACAACAATCATTGATGTTCCAACAACAACTACACTCCTAACACTCCTAGCACAAACAACCTCCAAACTTCCAGCAGCAAAAACAACAATAACAGCCTCCAAACTCCACCTCTCCAACAACAACAACAACCAATCTTCTAACAAAACTAATTTATTAATAATTATTAGCAAATGTCGTCTTTTTCACATTAACTTCTTCAACCTCTAGCAGATCAAACTTCATATTGATCAACTATGCCAACAATTGACTTTATCTTGCCATATTTAAATCAACCTCAACCAACCATGACTCCGTCTACTACTGGTGATGTACTTGAATATGAAATGCAATTTCAAATCTTGGTTATTTTCAGTACCACTAATTAATACTTATGAGGGATATTTGTCGTCGGGTAATATTCCACCAAATAATGATGGAGGGAGTAGAGCTAATGATCGAATGAATTAATATGATCACTGTAGACACCTAATTTTGTCCGCCACTTTTAAAGTTTTATGAAATATAATAAATATATAATTAAAAAAAATAATAATAATAAAAATAAACAATTAGGCTGTTGACACCTAATTTTGTCAACTCTTCCTTTTTATTTGCAGAAAAAAATGTTAATCATATTCTTGACTTTTTTGTTAAGTTAAATGAACTAAAAAGATTTAAAAAAAAAAAAGAAAAAGATATTAATTCTGATTTAATTTATTGTTTCTAAAAAAGGGTTAAAAAAAATCATACCTTAAGTGATTATGGTAGGTTTTTGGAAAACGTTAAGAATAACCTTGATGGTCATTAATGAGAATTATTGTCTTCCAAAAAAATTAAACCTAGTTTCTAACTATAAATAAGAGGACAAGGAAACTGAATAGAAGGGGAGAAAAAGTGAGAAAAAGATTGGAATCAAAGGCTAACAAAAAATTTCTTCAGTGCGGTAAACCCTTTTTTTCTTTCTTTTTTTTTTCATCTATTTTTTGACATTATTGTTGTTATAGAGTTGTTGTTTTTACTATTTTATGCACGAATGATATAAACAAGAAACTCTTTTTTTTAATTTAACAATCAAGTTTAACAAGGATCAAGTCAATTTTTATATAATTGTCTACTTTTTTTTATCAAATTTGTGATTCATTATCTCTATTTTGTTTTTTTTTTAATCTCGTGCATTAGATCTTAAACTCTTTTGTTACTACCGTCGTTGGTTCGCCCCACATATGTGCCACCGACTCACGGATTTGTTCTCGAATTTTTATCCTTTTATAAGTTGTAAAAATAAAAAATAAAAATAATAGTAAAAGTATTTTCTTATTACTACCGCTGTCGATTCGTCCCACATATGTGCCACCGACTCGCGGATTTATTCTCGAATTCTTATCCTTTTATAAGTTGTAAAATAAAAAAATAGTAAAAGTATTTTCTTAAAAATAAAACGATATACAAATTAATAAACAATAACTCACTCCTATTATATTTATTATTATTATCACCACTATAGTGTGAATTTATTTTGATATAAAAATAAAAATTAATAATAAAATCAGTCAACACACAAATATTTTCTACCCAAGAACTACGTGAGTTTTGATTTCCCTATTGCACCTGGGGATACGTAGGAGCAATGTCGTCTCTTGTCAAACCAAATTAATAAAAAATATTTTTTTCTTTCTTTTATTAATGTAAATAATTTATTTTCTTTTTTTTTTACTATTCTTTTTGGAGGTAAAAATAAATAAACAAATAAATAATTTGTATACAATTAATTAGGGGGTAACCGTTTTAACGGACGTTATAGGGTGGTAATACTTCCCTATTCGTAATCGACTCCCGAATCCGAATTTCTAGTTCAAAAATTATTATTTTGGGTTTTATCCAATTTTTTCTTTAATAAAAATAAAATTGGTGGCAACTCCTTTTTTTCGAGGACAAACAGGACGTGACAGCTGGCGACTCCGCTGGGGACTTTTGAGAGTCAAGCCTAACCTAATTAATTGTGTATAATTATTAATTTATTTTTATTTATATTACCCCTTTTTGTTTTTATCTGTTTTAATTATTTTGTTATCTATTTATTGTGAATATAATTGTGGTGATTCATTTTTTTGTTGATTTTATATGTTTTCTCATAATATATTAACTATATGTATTTATGGTAATTTATTCTAATTGTGGAGGTTTACATGTATTTATGTTAATTTGTTCTAATGGTAGTTACTCTTTTATTTACTTATATATTTATGGTTTTATGGTAACTTACGTGTATTTATGATAATTTGTTCTAATTGTAGTCATTCTTTTATTTATTTATTTATTTATGTTAACCGCATCTATTTATGATAATTTGTTCTAATTGTGGTCATTCCTTTTTTTCCTAGTTATTTATTTATGGTAATTTATATATTAATTCTATGTATTTATAGTAATTTATGTTAATTAGGGTGATTGTTTTATCTTATTTATTTTCTCTACACATTATACTAACACGATTCACACACTTATGTGTGGGCTCTATACCCGGGCTGAGTGCAACCTAAGATAAGTTAGAGACTCTGTAATGATAATCTTCTGGATGTACATCCTGTTTGGTTGTCATAAGAGTCTCACCTAGAGTTGACCTTTTCTACGATATTTCTATTTTAATAGTTTACCTATTATTTGGATTAATATTTTAGAATTGAATTGTGTTCTCTAGGAACCAATTTAGAACTATAGAGCCACACATGGTGGATGTTCACGTTAAAAACCGTAGAGCAATTAAATTAGTAAAGAATCATGTAGGTCCCATGCATATTCGAAAAAATTTACCTTATTTATCTCACATTTGCATCGCATAATTATGCATGACTCATCATTTTATTATTATTTTGTAACATGTTATTTTTTTTAATAAAAATAAAAAAAAAAATCATTGCATATTAGATAGTAAATTTTTTAATTTATTACATAATCATTGCATTCATTCTTTTACATTCTCATAACATTCTCCTTCAAATAAATCTACTCTGTAATATCTCATATTTGCATCGCATAATCATGCATGTCTCATCATTTTATTGTTATTTTGTAACATGTTATTTTTTTTTAATAAAAATAAAAAAAAATCATCGCATATTACATTGTAAATTTTTTAATTTATTACATAATCATTGCATTCATTCTTTTACATTCTCATAACATTCTCCTTCAAATAAATCTACCCTGTAATATCTCATATTTGCATCGCATAATCATGCATGACTCATCATTTTATTGTCATTTTGTAACATGTTATTTTTTTTTAATAAAA
>JBBPBT010000556.1:4196396-4222077 GCA_037974875.1 Cicer bijugum | reverse complement strand
CATGTTAAAGCCGGGAAAACGACTCGCACCCAAAGCCGAGAAAACGACCCGCATGTTAAAGCCAGAAAAACGACTCGCACCCAAGACATTTATAAAGCCGAGAAAACGACCCACATGTTAAAGCCGGGAAAACAACTCGCACCGAAAGCCGAGAAAACGACCCGCATGTTAAAGCCGGGAAAACGACTCGCACCCAAAACATTTATAAAGCCGAGAAAACGACCCACATGTTAAAGCCGGGAAAACGACTTGCACCCAAAGCCGGGAAAACGACCCACATGTTAAATCCGGGAAAACGACTTGCACCCAAAGCCGAGAAAACGAATCGCATGTTAAAGCCGGGAAAACGACTCGCACCCAAACTGGAAAACAACTTACATTGTTCTCCAACAAACCTCTATTTTTTGGACAAAATTAGTGTCATTATCTTTACTTTTCTTTTACTCTCAAGTAAAATCAAAGCAAAGAGGGGCAGCTGTAGACACCTAATTTTGTCCGCCACTTTTAAAGTTTTATGAAATATAATAAATATATAATTAAAAAATAATAATAATAAAAAAAATAAAATAATAATAATAATAATAATAATAATAATAAACAATTAGGTTGTTGACACCTAATTTTGTCAACTCTTCCTTTTTATTTGCAGCAAAAAAATGTTAATCATATTCTTGACTTTTTTGTTAAGTTAAATGAACTAAAAAGATTTTTAAAAAAAAAGAAAAAGATATTAATTCAGATTTAATTAATTGTTTCTAAAAAAGGGTTAAAAAAATCATACCTTAAGTGATTATGGTAGGTTTTTGGAAAACGTTAAGAATAACCTTGATGGTCATTAATGAGAATTATTGTCTTCCAAAAAACTTAAAACTAATTTCTAACTATAAATAAGAGGGCAAGGAAACTAAATAGAGGGGGAGAAAAAGTGAGAAAAATATTGGAATCAAGGGCTAACAAAAAATTTCTTTAGTGCGGTAAACCCTTTTTTTCTTTTTTTTTTTCATCTATTTTTTGACATTATTGTTGTTATAGAGTTGTTGTTTTTACTATTTTATGCACGTATGATATAAACAAGAAACTCTTTTTTTTAATTTAACAATCAAGTTTAATAAGGATCAAGTCGATTTTTATATAATTGTCTACTTTTTTTTTATCAAATTTGTGATTCATTATCTCTATTTTGTTTTTTTATCTCGTGCATTAGATCTTAACCTTTTTTGTTACTACCGCCGTCGGTTCACCCCACATATGTGCCACCGACTCGCGGATTTGTTCTCGAATTTTTATCCTTTTTTAAGTTGTAAAAATAAAAAATAAAAAAAATAGTAAAAGTATTTTCTTATTACTACCGCTGTCGGTTCGCCCCACATATGTGCCACCGACTCGCGGATTTATTCTCGAATTTTTATCCTTTTATAAGTTGTAAAATAAAAAAATTGTAAAAGTATTTTCTTAAAAAAAAAACGATAAACAAATTAATATACAATAAGTCACTCCTATTATATTTATTATTATTATCACCACTATATTGTGAATTTATTTTGATATAAAAATAAAAATTAATAATAAAATCAGTCAACACACAAATATTTTCTACCCAAGAACTACGTGAGTTTTGATTTCCCTATTGCACCTTGGGATACGTAGGAGCAAGGTCTTCCCTTATCAAACCAAATTAATAAAAAATATTTTTTTTTCTTTCTTTTATTAATGTAAATAATTTATTTTCTTTTTTTTTTTTACGATTCTTTTTGGGGGTAAAAATAAATAAACAAATAAATAATTTGTATACAATTAATTAGGGGGTAACCGTTTTAATGGACGTTATAGGGTGATAATACTTCCCTATTCGTAATCGACTCTTGAATCCGAATTTCTGGTTCAAAAATTATTATTTTAGGTTTTATCCAATTTTTCCTTTAATAAAAATAAAATTGGTGGCGACTCATTTTTTTCGCGGACAAACAGGACGCGACAATGATTGGTGTGTTCGAATAATTTATCTATTATTTTTGTTTGTATAAATAATTTAATATTATTATTTAATTATAGTGTGTTTTATTTTTCGTTTGGATGATATAATTTATTAAATTTTGGCATGTTTTATTTTTTATAGTAGCAATAATTTAATTATTATTAAAATTGTAATTTAATTTTGATATTATTTTTAATTAATATTCTATTTTTTTTAGATTTTATTCTAAAAAAGAGTTATCCATTTGTGCCGGTCAAAATGGTCACAAATGAAATATTTTTTGTCTGACTACATAGTTTGTGGCTAATTGTGATTGTCTCAAATTGCTAGAAATTAGACATTTGTGGCAATTTTCCCATTTGAGGGGTTTTGGCTACCACATAATAAGGTTTTTATTATAATGTAGATATGACGATATGGCATTGAAAACTTGTTGCATGGATCTAAAGCTTCCTGATTCCTATGAAAATATCAACTTGCTACCTCTGGTTGAAAACAATCAGTTTGTTGGCATGGTGATTCCAGTTTGGTGCCACTGATGGTTGTGATCCTTTGTTTTTTTTTTTTTTAAATTCTTGATCCACTCAAATGGAATTTTGCTCCTTGATTAGTTTGGACTTTATTAGATTTAATAGGTTATGGATGACTAACAACCACTTTTCTAGGATTCAATGATTTGTTGCTCGCCCTGTTGAGCATAAGGTGAGGAGGCGATGCTCATGATTTTCTTCTTGGAAGTTGTGCATCAAATTAAACCCGTCATTGTGTTAGTGAAAAATGTTTTGATAAAATAGAGGAAAATCCAATGACAACGTCAATGATCACAGGTGGATCCAAACTACGACCAAAATGGTTATGTGCCGGAGGGTGGTTAAAAGCTCTTCGATGGGTGCATTGTACATGTTTTAAGGGACAAAAATTCATTTGTGTTTTTAAATAAAATAAAATGAAGAAAAAACATTTAAACGCCAAAAGGGGAGTGCCGGGGACTTGGGAAAATGAAGGATCTCTAATAATATGAAGGGACTAGAGAAAAATACTTAAATTCTGAAAAGGTAGAGTAAAGAATATTTATATGATCTTATTTATGAAAATAGTGATTAAACTCTCAAAATATCTCTGCGTAAGGGGATCACTAGATTTAGCATCAATTTATTGTGAACTAGTATAAAATATCTATATTCTTTTTTAATTCTTGCATCTTAATTCTTTATGATTCAATCTTATTTCTTTTGAACCATTTTAATAGTAAGTTAAATATTTTGATGAAGAACAGTATTTGTAAGAAAACATAACTAGCTTTGGAAACTGCAAACACAATTCAAACATTTTTTTCATGTGTTTTCCAACACCTTCAATTGGTATTAGAGTTTGATCTCTTAATTGAGCAATTTACAGTGCAAGAGAAAATATCTTTATAGGCTGAAATTATTAGGGAAATTGTTTGAAATAGAGTATGTTTCTTTTCAAAACCTTTCTTAAACTTGTTTATCTCTTTCAAAACATGGGTTGATAAAATCTGGTTGAAGTTCTATTATTGTTTTTTGAAATTAGATAACGCGCCCTTGCAGAAACATCTTTTTATGTCCTTGTCTCTACAAATTAAGAGAGGAGATAATATACATTCCATCATTATTAACATATTTAATTCATTTTGGAAGGGAATGTTACAAATTGAATTATGGATCTTATTTTCTTTGCACAATTAAGAGAGAACCCAAAAAAGGATTCTCCTCCTTTGTTATATGACACGACTCACTCTCTCTTAAACCAAGCTTTTAATTTTATTTTAATTATCTACAAAAAGAATTCTAGGTAATTTTTGGTGTCATAGCTATTAGCAAAAAAAATTAAAAGGTAATCTACACATCGTCCTATTTTATTCCCATACGTATTTTTGTTTTCTCTTAAATTCTTAAATTTTCCATCACAAACAAAAGAAAGAAAAAAAAATAGAGAAAACATAGTCTCCTTCGTTTTCTCACACCACCATTATCGCCAAATTGAATTACAATTTTCTTTCTTCTTTAAATACCATCTCAAGTAAAGTTTGAACTTTTGTCTTGTCCTTTGGTTCGTGGGGCTTAGAACGTGTTGCTAGGAAGTAGAACACCTAAGGTAAGGGCTTTCTCCATGCAAAGTTAGACTATATATTAAAGTAATAGTTTGTAAGATATTGATATGATGTCTTAAAAGAAAAATATTGATTTTAGGTTTGCCTTAAAGAATTTAACTATAAATATTATTTTTTATGAGTAATATGTTTGCGTTGATAAACATAATTATAAAATTCAGATTTTGATTATTATAATATGAGGAGTATGCTTGTTGTCATATATTTGATGTAAAATTGAGATTTTTGTGTTGTCTTGGTGTACTTAATTATAAAGTTATGATTTTTACTATGATCTCATGAGTAATATGTTTGGTAGAGTAATTTAAACTTAAGTTTCGATTGTTTTGCTATTACATTACAAAGTTTTGATTTTTATAAATACTATATGAATCTTGGGGGAATTGATGAAAAATTTTAATTTTTAATTGTGATAACATGATTAAGTTGATTTTTGTCATGTGTTTAGTGGTAAACCTTGATTTGTATGCCTAAATGATTAATAATGGGAGAAATTTTATAGTAGAAAAAATAAAGTTTATATTTGTATTTGTTCGTTGTTTGAGTTTTGATGTCTATAAATAACACGTCGGTATTCCAATTTTATAGTTTATAAAATGAAAGTTGTGACTCAAACATTTATTCACATGTATATATGTTCTATGTTTGGGATAGAAAAATGATTGATTCTTGATTTCGAGAATCCATGAGAATAAAAATTTGATGTCATATGTGATTAAAATTTAATTTTGAATATTTTATCTTTGTGGTTGTCTAAGTAGCTGATAATTTTCTGTTTTGAACTTTATTCTCTTTGATGTTGCTTAAGTGGCTAGTGATTTGTGTGTTGAACATCGTTCTCTTTGCGGTTGCCTAAGTGGCTGGTGATTGGTATTTTGAACCTTTTATCTATGTGGTTGCCTAAGTGGCTAGTGATTTGTGTTTTGAATATTTTATCTTTTTAGTTACCTAAGTGGATTGTGATATGTACCTTTTGATTATCATTATCATTTCATGACATATCATATGCATCTTTGTTGATGCATGTGTGGCTGAATTAATTTTCCCTATTGGTGTGACTTATGTGTGAATGCTTGTATGACTGGTTATATCCGGATCATATACTTTTAGGAGCATGCAAAATTTGCATACATTTAATTGCTATTTTTATTTTGATTTATTTAAATATATTTTATAAATTTTGATACACCTTTATGAATTATAAAAAAAATCAATTTCTTTAAATCTTTTATTACAAAAAGATATTATATTTATATTTTATGGCTATTAACTTATTATTTGGTTTAATTTTTGTTGTGGGGTGAACTAACTCCTTACACCAACATTTAAGTACTAATGATCTCAGAGAGTTGTATGAATGATGTTTGTTTAGTGCACGTGCGTGGGAGAAGGGGATTTTACTCATAAATAATGTTTTGTAATAAAAAATCAAAAAAACAGATGTGTGGTGTATTTTAAAGTTTATTACTTTTCATTGTTCACTTTAAAAAGTCGAGAGCAATCGGTCCATAAAGCTAGTGATAGCCATGTTAGAAGCCTCATCAAGGGACAACCTATTTTCCTCAAGTGATGTTCATCTTGAACTCCCAATGGTTTCTCCATTAGCACTATTGTTGTTCCCTACGCTCACTCCACATATTGAGATATCCTCCTTCGATGGACCTTTTGTTGTTGCTTTAGGATCTGCATAATATGCCTCTAGAAGTCAATATGCCACTCTTTTTGGCACTGTGTTTGATCATTCCCAGTATGTCAAGAAGGAAGACTTTGATCTCTTAGAAGTCAAGATTGAGGCGTTCATGAATAAACATCGAAGAATCATGAGAACATTAACACTATCATAAGTTTAATCTTAGTTAGGCTGATGAACTCAAATCTTTAGTTCCATGTAATGTTTTCTTTATTGTCTTGTTCTTTGACTGTTTGTAAATTTTTTTCAGTTTTGGTTTGATGACAAAAGGGGAAGAATATGTTTTGAGAAATTTTTTAAATAAAAATTCTTTTAATTTCATTGACTAGCACTCATAAATTATCTTGTAAGAATATCTCTCATCTTACAATTAAACATGTATATTTTAAGAGACAACTTGTTGTAATATTCTATGTTAATTCTCTTTACTACTTAAAAATAAAAAATTGTTCAAAAAATAAATATTTGTCATCATCAAAAAGGTGATATTGCTAGAACCAAGTCAATTTGAAGAACTATGAATCTCACTTGTTTTGATGAATAAAATTATTTTTTGCAAGCAATTTAAAGCATTAATATTTTGTTTAAGGGTGCATTTCCCAAATAAGGTTTATTTTTGAATGAATTTACGTTGTATCCTTTGATGATTGGAAGTTAGAGGAATACCAACATTCCGTTATGATATCCGTATTATAATTCTAGTGAATCTGCTCTTAAATGTGCCTCTAGTGATTCTATCCTATACAAGCAATGCTCTAATCTTTTTGGGTGTGATGATTACAACAACAAGCATCCGATCACAAGGCCTCTGAAAAAGCAAGTGTATGTTTTCCTATGTTAAGTGTGAAAAAACAAGTGATTGTCCGCATCTTATAATCATGCCAAGCATTTGATCATGGGGCACTTTCTAAAAGTCAACGTTATAAAAAGTCAATGCTATGAATATTGAACGCACAACATAAAACTAATTTTTGCATCCTCTGCTCAACAATCTAAATTTGGTATTTGTTTGAAGTATATGTGACATACTTTGTTCATGATATCATTTTCTCTCTCAGTCTCCATATCAAGATATGCAAAATCAATTACAAGAAATATTTCTAGATAAGGTTTAATGTCTCCATATCAAGATACGCATAGTCAATTACAATAATTATTTATGGACAAGGTTTAATGATGATTCAATTTCAAAAGATTTTATACGAAACTTCATGAAACATGGTGATTTCTTACAATTAGGAAATTGGCAACAAAAATACCTAAGTTTCTCTATAAAAGAGCGTGCAACCCGTATTGGAGAATAACAACAATAATGATGCACTACAATAAACACAATACAGTCGTCTCTGCACTCTTTCTCTCTATCATTTGTTTTGTCTAAGTGTTGAGAAATAGTTTATAAGAATACAACAATGTAAACACCCTTGTAGTGGATGCGTTCCTCTACATCTTGAGTGTACTAACCTAGAAGATTGAGAAGACTTGAACACAAACAGTTTGACAAGCAGATGTTTAGTGGAAGTGTCATTCAATTGGTGAATTATTGGATTAAATACTTCATTTTGAAGGAATTGGACGTAGCTACCGTGGTGGTGGGGAACCAGGATAAATTGATTGCGTTATTTTGAGCTTGTGTTTTATCTTCTCCTTTTTCATCACTTTGTTTTAATCTTGTTGAAACTTTTTTAAAAATAAAACACAATTCAAAACCTGTTTTATTGTGTTTCTCATTCTATAAAATCAACCAAACTCAACCTACTTATTCATCTTCACTTGTCACAATAGAAATAAAAAAGTTATCTTGTCCAATTGCATGAAAAGTTCAATAATTCATGAATTTAAAACCATTTATTTTCTCTCATTTAAAAACCCAACATCATCTAAACCCTTATTAGTCAACACCACTGTATCTTCGAGGAGTTATTTCTTATCCTTTGAATTAGTAAAACAATAAATAAAAGAAAATCAAATTGGTTGAATGTAATATGGTAAGCTGATTTGTCTACTTGGAAGATACCGAATTCAAAGGAATAAAACAAAAGACGATACTCTTTTTGTTGTTTTTTGTTGTTTGGATAAAGAATTTGTCACCATTATTTCCTTTTCAAAACATGTATCAATTCTAAGACTTCTCTCGTGTCTTCTCTAGTATCTTTGTCATCAACGTATGTTTCACTGCTCCTAAATATTTCATATTCTATTTATAGTATGTTACAAAAGTAAAACTTCAACAAATAGGCAAAAAAACTCAAAAAATTTATCGAGGTTTCCACTAGAAAGCATGAAGATATTATTGGGTATTGGGTTCCCTTCCTATGTGGCAAAATGTCCAAATATTGTAGTCCATGTGTCTCACTTATTTAAGTGGAAAGTGATCTAATTAGGATTATAAGAGAGACACTAATTTGATAGGAAAGACAACCACCAAAAAGAGACAAGAGAAGAGTAACCCTATTCCCGATTTTGTTAAATCAATCTCATAAAAAACATCGATTGCACATTCGTTAATCCTTGGATCGTGCGAAAGTTTTGACAGCAGGTTTGCAACACTCTGATATTCGTTTTTAACGGTCGGATTGCCAAATGACGTCTGAAGGGGGAGAAATCGTGCTCGCACAGTAGCAGGTTTTTTCGATCTTTTTCTTTTTCTTGCTTTTCATTTGTAGGCTTTAGTGCTTTGTTATTTTGGCTGATCGTAGGCACACTTTTTGCATCATTTTGAGACTCTTTTGTAACCTTATTTGATTATAGTTGAGTGATAGCGTTTCAGCAAAGTGTACTGAATCGTTGCAAGTAATAATTAAAACGGTAGTACCGAGTGTCGAACTCAAGGATTGCGTTTTACTATAGAATTATATTTAATTACTGAAATTGAACAAAAGGTTCTCAAATTGATTGAAATAATATTTGAAATTAATAACAGTAATAAAATTGATCTTTTATAATGAGAAAAATGACAGAGATGAGTTTCACATTGAATCCAACCTTGGTGTCTAATTTGATCATAGTTACTGAATTCTTTTATTGAATTATTACCGAATTCTCTTTATTATTCTTACTCTAATGTCTTAGTGACAGAACCTTTAATTTCAAAGTAACCCCTAATTCCTTAGTAGATTTAAGATTAGAATTAAACATTGTCGTATAGAAATTCTCTTGTAAACTATTGCTTTGCAACTAATTTAATTGGTTTCAAGACCTACATCTATCTTTAGACTACAAATTCATAAATTTCTCATCTCAAGCATTCGTAAAGTCCACTTCCTTTTCAAAATACGAATCATAACACATTTTAATGTTGATCAAGCAATAAAAAGTATTAAGCACATAGATGAGAAAAATAATTCAATAAACTCATTCATATAACTAGAAATCAAATCAGAAAAATAAGGATTTCATCTTGTTACACTCATCCCTAACAAATAAGGTTTAGTTACTCATGACAGAGATAAAAAGATAGAGATTAGAGAAGAATTACAAGAAGGATTCATGAATGTTTCTTGATAAAACTGCTCCAATGGAGTTAGAAACGACCGTATTTTAGTTTCTATGCTAGGGCACATGTCTCCCAACTTCCCAAAAGTGAAAATGATTCCTAAACAGTGAAAAATTGTGTTACTATGAATGCAAATGTGCATCGCACGCCCCAGGCGCAGGAAACTCGCTCCAGGCGCGCCTGGACAGTGCTGAACGGCTTGAAATGCGCCTCAGGCGTGGATGGGGTGCTTCAGGCGCAAATCATCTACTATATGATGTATTTTGCATTTTACTCCTCTTTCGAATCCGAATTTGGTTCTGGTGTCTTCATGAACATTGTAGCTATGGATCTTAGCTCTGATTTGCACTTGTTTTCACTCCAATTGGATATCTACAACTCCATATATGGCTGAAATACTTCACATAGGTCATGTTGATTTCTCACAAAAATTCAGCACTGCACTAAAACAAAGTAACAACACAAAAGTACGAAAAATTT
This sequence comes from Cicer bijugum, assembly GCA_037974875.1. Lineage (NCBI taxonomy): Eukaryota > Viridiplantae > Streptophyta > Magnoliopsida > Fabales > Fabaceae > Cicer > Cicer bijugum. Next base: position 4,212,302 of record JBBPBT010000556.1, on the reverse strand, counting down.
CTACTTAATTAAGCAAATAAGAACATAAACATTTCATTAAATTAAAGAACTAAAATCAACAAAATATATCAAATAACTCATTAAATTAACTAATGGTTAAAGATAAATAAGACTAAAATCAATAAAAATTATGCATATTTCTTTTATATGGACAACTTGTGGTTTTTACACTTGCATTTAGGGGTTTTCCACCTTAAAATACTAGTGTTCTTTATGCTATTTTAGTTTGATTAATTTGTTGTCATATATTTGTTGTTGCTCCTCACGGGTTCTTGCAAGTTGGGGGGATATTTATATCTATTGCATATTAGTTGTTATTGTGTTTATTCTCCATCAGAGTGGCATGAGAGCTCTTGGTTAAAGGGTTATTTGACTTGCTTGAAAGATGAAGGCAAATATGAATATAATGATGGTATGTTTGAATGGTACTAATTACCATGTGTGGAAGAGCAAGATGCAAAATTTATTATTCGTGAAGAAAAGGCATCTTCCAATTTTTAATTCTAAAAATCAGATGATAAATCAATGGAAGAATGGGATTTTGAACATCAACATGTATATAGTTTGTTAGGTAATATGTAGAAGATGATGTTTATAATTATATTTCTAATGAGACAAATGCAAAAACTATGTAGGATAAGATACAAACTTTGTTTGCCTCTAAATCAGGGAATAATAAATTATTCTTAGTGAATCATAAGTTTGAAGTATAAGGAGGGAACGTCTATTTTGGACCACTTGAGTGAATTTCAAGAGATCCTTGATCAAATGTCTAGAATGGGTATCAAGTTTGATGATGAGTTATTGGAACTATTTTTACTATTATCTTTACCAGAGTGTTGGGAGACATTTTAGGTTTCTATAATGAGTTCAACTCCTAATGGTTTTGTTTATTTGGAAACGATTAAGGGTAATGTCTTGAATAAGGAGATGAGAAAGAAGGCATAGGGTTCTTCATCTCAATATGAAGTTTTTGTTACTGAAAATAGGGGTGATGTTAGAAACAAAAGAACTGAAGGGTGGTAGAGAAAATACCAGAAGCAAGTCCAAGTTTAGATACAAAAATGTAGAGTATCATTATTGTTATAGAACATGGCACATACAGAAGAATTGTTTTATGTGGAAAAAGGAGAAAAGAGGCAAGAAGGGTAAGTAGAAACAAAAGGGTCGTGATGATGATTATGTTACTATTGCTACTAGTGATGATCTTGTTATTCTTCGTGACTGTGAGTCAATTAATCTTGTATCTAATGACAGGATGTGGATAATTGATAATGGTGTTACACTACATGTTACACCAATTAAGGAGTTCACCACATCTTATGCTTTAGGTGACTTTGGTGTTATGAAGATGGGTAACGATGATGTATCTAATGTAATTGGTGTTGGTGATGTATGCTTGCAAACCAATATGGGAATGCAATTGTTGTGTAAAGGAGTTAAACATGCTTCATATGTTCACTTCAATTTGATCTTTGTACATATGCTTGATGAAAATGGTTTTGATAATCATTTTGTTTCTGGAAAGTGGAAACTCAATAAAGGTAACTTGGTTATGGCTAGAGGGGAGAAAATTAGTAAACTATATTCGACAAAAGCTTTGGTTGCAAAACACAGTGTGAATGTCGTGGATATGGAATCACCTTTGTGGCATTGAAGGCTTAGCCATATCAATGAAAAGGGGTTAAATTGCTAAGCTATAAAGGATGTGCTTCCAAGATTGAATAATGTAGATTTGGAGAAATGTTGTCACTATATGATTGGTAAATAGACTAGAGTATCTTTTAAAAGGCAGTATCCCACTTGAAAGAGAGAGTTGTTTCAGTTAGTGCATTATGACGTATGTGGCCCTTTAAAGGTAAAATCACTTAGTGGTGCACTTTATTTTATTACTTTTATTGATGATTGTTCCAGGAAACTATGGGTTTATGTTCTAAAGACAAAAGACTAAGTGTTGGAGAAATTCAAACAATTTCATGCTTTGGTTGAGAGGCAGACAGATAAGAAGCTGAAAAGTGTTCGTACTAACAACAGTGGTGAGTATTGCATACCCTTTGATGTCTATTGCAAACAGCATGGTATAACACATGAAAAGACTCCTCCTAAAACTCCTCAGTTGAATCGTTTAACTTAGAGGATGAATCAGACACTTGTTGAAAGAGTGAGGTGTATGATCTCTAAAGCTAAGTTGCCTAAACATTATTGGGGTGAGACACTGTACATGGTGGTGCATGCGATTAATCTTACTCCTACTGTTGATTTGAATAGTGAGGTACCAAACAAGGTATGATCACTTAAGAATTTGAGTATGATCACTTAAGAGTCTTTACCAAGTTGGATGCAAAGTCAAAGCAGTGAATCTTCATTGGTTATGGTGAGGATGAATTAGGCTACAAGTTGTATGATCATATAAACAAAAAGTTTATCATAAGTCGTGATATAGTGTTCATAGAAGACAAACTATGGAAGACATTGATAAGATGGAGAAGACTACACCTGAGAGAAATAACGTCTTAGTTGATGTCGATCAAGTTCGGTCACTTGTTCTTCATTTGGATATGACTGATGATTATGTTGAGAATGATGAGTCACGTGATTTTGTTGATGATCATCGACTTATGGATGAGGTAAATATTTCAACTAGTGAAGATCATTTGTTGTCACACGATGAGAATATTAGTGATGCTTCTGAAGCATCTCTAATCCAACTCAAGAGGTCTGAGAGACAGAGACAACCATCTACAAGGTATGGTTTTAACAAGTATATGAATTTGACTGATGAAGGTGAACCTGAGTGTTTTCAAGAGGCCATGGAAAGTGAAGAAAGTTAAACATGCTTGGATGCAATGCATCATGAGATAAAATCCTTGCATGATAATCACACCTATGATTTCCTGAAATGGCCTAAAGGTAAAACGGCTTAGGAAAAAAGGTGGATCTATAGAGTGAAACTCGAGAGTAACTCAAAGTCTCTGAGGTATAAAGCGATATTAATGGTGAAAGATTTCCGTCAAAGAAAGGGTGTTGATTTTAGTTAGATTTTCTCACATGTGGTAAAAATGTCTTCAATTAGAATAATGTTGAGTTTGGCAGCTACTTTTGACTTAGAGGTATAACAAATGGATTTAAAAATGACTTTCCTTCATGGTGATTTCGAGAAAGAGATTTACATGAAGCAACCTGATGGTTTTCTTGTTGAAGGCAAGGAAGACTATGTGTATAGACTAAGAAAGAGTCTCTATGGTTTGAAGCAAGCTGCTAAGCAGTGGTACAAAAAGTTTGAGTCTGTTATGTGTGACCAAGAATACATGAAGACTACTTCTGACCATTGTGTATTTGTTAGAAAATTTTCTAACGATGATTTCTTTGTCCAATTATTATATGTTGATGACATACTTATTGTTGGGAAAAACATTTCCAAGATTGACAGGTTAAAGAAGTAGTTTGGTGAGTCCTTTGTCATGAAAGACATAGGAGCAACTAAACAGATTCTTTAGATAAGAATCATGTGTGATAGAACGGAGAAGAAACTTTGGATGTCACAAGAACACTATATTGAGAGAGTGTTGCAAAGATTTCAAATGAAAAACTCCAAGGCCGTAAGTACGCCTCTTTCTGCTCACTTTAAGTTGAGTTCTAAACAAAGTCTTTCTAGTGAAGATGAGAAAAGAGACATCGAACAAGTACCTTATGCTTCTGTTGTGGGAAGTTTGAAGCATGCAATGGTGTGTACAAGACTAGATATTGCGCATGTTGTTGGTACAGTCAGTAGATTTTTGTCAAATCCAGGTTGATAGCATTGGAATGTTGTAAAATGGATTTTGAGGTATCTTCCTATTACTACATGTATGGGGCTTTGTTATGGAGGTGACAAACCTACTTTGGTAGGGAATCCGACACAGATATGGCTGGAGATATTGACTCAAGAAAGTCAACTTCAGGCTACATGATTAAATCTGCAGAAGGAGTTGTGGCTTGGCAATCTAGATTATAGAAATGTGTAGCATTGTCTACAACAGAGACATAGTTTATTACCATTACTGAAGCATGCAAAAAGTTGATTTGGTTGAAGAAATTCTTGTAGGAACTTGGGTTTATTCAGGACAAACATGTATTATTTGTCGATAGTCAAAGTGTTATTCATCTTGGTAAGAACTCAACATTTCATAGCAAGTCCAAACACATTGATGTGAGGTATAATTGGATACGTGATGTTTTTGAAGCTAAATCGTTGGAGTTGGCTAATGTTCATACTGATTATAATGGCTATGATATGATGATTAAAGTCTTACCAAGAGGAAAGTCTGAAACTTGTTGTCATATTGCCGGTTTGACGATTATCTCCAAATAGTTGTGAGGAGGAGATATGTTGGGTATTAAGCTCCCTTCCTATGTGGAGAAAGACCCAAATATTGTAGTCCATGTGTCTCACTTATTTAAGTGGAGAGTGGTCTAATTTGGATTGTAAGATAGAGATTAAATTGATAGGAAAGGCAACCACCAAAAGAGAGACTAATTTGAAAGAATTGAACATAGTTACCGTGATGGTGGGGAACTAGGAGAAACCAAATTCAAAGGAAAAAAAACAAAACACTATACCCCTTTTTTTTTGTTCGGATAAAGGATTTGTCACCATTATTTCCTTTTCAAAATAGGTATCAATTTTAAGACTTCACTCGTGTCTACTCTAGTCTCTTTGTCATCAATGTATGCTCCTCTGCTTCTAAATATTTCATATTCTATTTATAGCATGTTACAAAAATAAAAGTGTCAAAGTAAGACTTCAACAAATAGGCAAAAAGAACTGAAATTTTTTATGGAGATTTCCAACAAAAGGCATGAAGATATAACTACAACGCAAACACATAATTAGACCTCTTTAGCTCAAATCCTTGAAGCATTTAGAAAACCTTCTTCACACCTAATTGTTTTATTTTGACCTACCTAGTTTTCTATAATCTCTTTAAATGAAAGAGGTTATATTTTGGAAATTGAATGTTTTCATCTTTTCTCTTATTAATAAAAAGAAATATTTTCCCTTATAAATTTTTTCCCTATCTTTTTTTTTTTCTGATGATAAATGGAGAGAAATAAGTAAGATAAACAATGATGAACCTAGAATGCAAATTACAAGTCAAACATTAGCCTTCATATGCACAAAATTTTTTCCTAATTGATACAAATGATATTACGTGCTAAAACTCAAGGTGACATCTAAAATTTTATAAGTATATTTCTTTAAACATGGAAAATTGTTCATCAAAATATGTAATTGTCATCCTTAAAAAGAGAGAGATCTTGGAACTAAGTTGGTCAAGAAACAATTGCCATAACTATTTTGTTGAAAACAAAGCCATGAAAAAACAGTTTACCCTCTAATTTTGTTTAAGTGTACAAATGATAATACCTAAATCTTTATAACATGGTTATCTGGAAACATCTTCTTGTGGACTTGACGATTTAAGACAATGTGGATGGCTAAATTTTAATTATATTCTATCATACATTTTTCTCAACTATTATTTTAGCTAAATTTATTATCCTCTCTATGATAATTATCTTATTGTTTATTTGAAAATTCTATCTGAAACATGTATGGAAGCCTCGTAGTGTCTAGTTCGTCAAAGGTTTTCCTGTACAAAGTCATTATATGATATTGGAAGTTTTCCTATACAAAGTCATTATATGATATTGGAGTACCATCAAGGTTGACTATAGTATCCTATGTAGTGTTGTAAAAAGTGATTTAGCGAAAAATTTTGTAAGATTGAAACTACTAGAAGTAACAATTGTAGAACCAGAAACACAAGAAAACGGGTTTGAATTGTGTTTTAAATTAAAAACCATTTTTAACAACATTAAAACAAAGCGATGAACCCAGAACAGATAAACCGAAGGATTTAATCCAGTTTAGCTAGCCCTTTCAACATAACAGATTTAATCCACTAATTCACTAACTCAATGACATTTCCACTAAACACCTTCTAGTCAAACTATCTATGTTCAAGTCTTCTCTGTTGCAACCAAGTTGGTCCCTCGAACAATTTCTTGTGTGTTTTGATTTTGACAAAGATATTTTTTTAGAACAACTTATTGCACAACTGACTTCACTAAGTATGCAGATCACAAGAGGAAGTGACCATAGGAAGTAAAAAGGTCAGACATAACTGTAACACCCCCGATTTTTAATCCAAAGTCTTACTTAAAAAAATTTATTGATTAGAGAAATTTATGACAATATTTTTTTAAGTAAGAATAATTAAACATTTATTTATTTGAATAATTAGTAAAAACCATGTTTATTTAATATTATTAAGAAAATGTTAATTCAAAATCTAAAACAAAGTAAAAGAAATTATTCCTAACGGAAGAGAACAAGCTTTAGTAATTCTAGAATCCAAGTTCATTTTAAAAGTTGTAACGAAAGATTAAAATAAAATTGTCTATCGCATAAAATCTATTTTTACAAAATTGTCTTTAAAACTCATTTTTACCCCATGTTCGCCACACATCAATATTCATTAACTATTCTTGAATCTTCTCAAAGTCATGAGTACCTAAAATATTGTTGTAAAGGTCAATTTTTCCCATCATCCACATCAAACCAAAGCTAAACATATTGAAGAATGACACAAAATATATAAATGTAAAAACTTTCAATTTAAAAAAAACGCAACCGGTAAATTGTATACCAAGAACATATGCATAATATATGCTCATAAAACTATATGATCCCCATATAAATCTGCCACTATGATAACTTCCACATAAGAAGATCACGCATACCAATGGAAAAAAAAACTTCCACTAAAGCAACTCTCACGAAGATGCATATGCCATAACATGATGATATATTATCAAAGAGATATATTCCCACACAGTCCACTAAGAAGCATATCATATGCATTTAAAATCACTTTTTAAAATAATCATCGTATTCATATATCACTAAGATCACATACCACCTATCTTCAACATGAGTATCAAATATTCATAGGCAAATGATCATAAAAATAATAATTTTCACTACATACACATAAAAATCAAAACTTGATAAGATATACACCATAAAAGTTAAAACTTTAACATATATATAACAAGAAAATCCAAACTCCAACTCATATACATCATCAAAGTTAAAATTTTATCACATATAATATACACATTCAACCTTTATTTCATATTCATCATAAATATTAAAACCTTACTACATATAACATAAAAATTCATATTTTACTTTATATTTGTCATAAAAATTAAAACTTTATCATATATAACATGAAAATTCATATTTTACTTCATATTCATCATAGAAATTAAAACTTTATCACGTATAACATAAAAATCCATACTTTACTTCATATTCTTCATAAAAATTAAAATTTTATAATACATAACAATAAAATACATACTTTACTTTATATTTATCATAAAAATTAAAACTTAATCACATATAACATGAAAATTCATACTTTACTGATATTTGTCATAAAAATTAAAACTTTATAACATATAACATTAAAATTCATACATTACTTCTTAAAAATCATATATTGTATATCGAACTCAACGCAAAGGATTGAGGCTTTATTATTTTAATTAATTAGCCTACATTTATTCCTTCTAAAAGGCAAGAAATTACAATTATTAATTTCATGTCATCCAACCAATGGTCTAACTATAATTTGTTTAGGGAAAAACCCTTACCTTGACCACTTTCCATCCTAGTTCAAAGCTCTAAGCCCCACGAAGTTGTTCACAAGGAAGTAGAAGTTCCAAGCTTTTGATGCAGGAAGAAGATAACGTGTGAAGGTGATGGTGGTTAGCGTTTCAGTATTTCCTTTATGTTTACAAAACCTGGTCTAAAAAGGGTTTGTGATGGTGGCTAGGTTTTCGGTATTTCTTTCTACTTATTATTATTGAGTAGAGAAATATTGTGGACTTTAGGGAAAATTTAAAGTGGAGATTATTGGGTAGATAATGTTAGTCATGAATAAAGAATAGAACGGAGAAAATATTAATCTTTTTTTGTTAACCTTATTCATAAAAAGAATCAAGCCACAAACCCCTAGCTCAAATTTCTACTCATCTATATGGGTTGGGTCACACCAAGCCACAAACCCTTAGCACAAATTCTTCTTGCACTAAAGAATAAAAAAGAATCTATATATATATAAACTCCTCCATTGATAAAATAATTCTTACTAACAATTTTATCAACTACAATAAGTCGAACAAGACAAATAATTGTCAAACTTATAATAATATTGAAAAATATATATTTATAGGTCTTAATTATCTTAAATAATAAATTCATAGGATGTTACGGATATGAAATCAAACCAGTCAACAAAATCCAACAAACATTCGCGCTGGAAAAGTTTGCACATTTGCCTCTGATATTGTGTTTCTGGTCGTTCGGTGTGTTTCTACATCTCCCTCTGAATAGTGATGTGTGCTTCTGATTAGCATGCTTGGGATAAGTCTACGCATGTATCTTCGAAGATCCAATACGCCTTAAAGATTTATTGTGCCTCTAGAGTTTTTATGCCTCTACTGGAGAGTAATAGTAGGATGCCTCGAATGAATAGTACCTGTAGGATGGCTCTAATGAATTGTAACTATAGGATGTCTCGAATGAATTGTAACTTTAGCATGCCTCTAATGAACAATAACATTAGCATATCCAAAAGAATTCAGAGGATGTGGCATAACAAGAGGAAACCTTTCCCTAATAAAGTTTCCAAGCAGTTCAGTAGAGGAAATGATGAAAAATATGATAAGAAAAATATCATCTTCTATGGATGCAATGAACGTAGACATGTCAAGTAAGAATGTCCAAATTTGGAGAATGGGATGTTTTAGAAGAAAGATCAAAGCCAAAGAAGAAGGTTCTAATGGTCACTTGGGATAATTTGGATGAATCCTCTAATGACAAAGAACAATCCAATATGGCTCTAATGGCTAATGTTGATTTAGATTCTAAATCTGACAATGAATTTGTAGATGAAGAAATTTAGGTACTTCATAATTTAGCTCATTTCGATCTAATTAAACTTATAAATGACTTCTTAGACAAGAATCATAATATCACCTTGAAGTTGAAAGCTCTTAGGATAAAAAACGAAAATATGAATGAGAAAATTGACACTTTAGTAAGTAATATGGTTAAACTTAATATGGAATTCATAAATCAAAAAGTAATCATAGTTCAAGATCCATCGAAAATGTGCCACAAAACTCTGACAAATATAAAGTAACTTTTCAAGATTTTCTTGTTAATATTATAAAAAGAAGTAAGTTTCAATTTATGATTTATGGTGTTAGTATAAATGGTAAAAGAGGAATAGGATTTCATGGAATTGTAATTGAAACTAAGCTTACACCTTTTGATAATCTATGTATTGTGTGCTCTAAGAAAGGTCACTCTAAAACATCTTGTCTTATGCTAACCATATGGAAATACAAGAAATATTTCAAGGCTAACAAACTAGGACCCAATCAAATGTGGGTACCCAAAGATAAAATTGTATGTGTTGCAGATGTGCTCAATAGCCAAGTTGAAACAACAGTCATGGTACCAAGACAATGGATGCTCGTGGCATATGATGAGAGAGAGGTCTATGTTCCAAGACCAAACTTCGATAAACGAAGGCATAGTTACTTTTGGAGGAAGGTAGAAAGGTCAAATCGTTGGACACGAAACAATTGGTCAACAAACCCTTTAATTTCTATAAATAAAGAACTAACAGTACTAAAGAGACTAAAACATAACCTACTTAATATAAGTCAATTAAGTGATAGTTCTTATGACATAGTCTTTAATCAAAAGTCTTGTCGAGTTATAAGTCAAAATGACGGTTTTGTTATATTTACTGACCAAATGCAAGGGAACCTTTATAAACGCCACCTTTTCAACTTAGAAGAACAAAAGGTCAGATGATTGGTGTTTGTGAGTAATGAGAAAATGATTTGGCACATGTTATTAGGCCATGCCAATTTGAGGTTAATAAAAAAATTAAACAAATTCCAAATTGTTAGAGGCTTGTCAATTCTCATTTTCAAATTAGAAGTTCTTTGTGAGGCTTGTCATGTACGAAAACAAACTAAGAGTTCTTTTGCATCAAAGAATATTGTTTTCATAAGCATAAGTTTGATGCTTCTGCACTTTGACCTTTTTGGTCCAATTAAAATTCCGTTGTTGTATGGTAAAATGATTATAATGGTCATTGTTGATGATTATTCTATCTGGATATGAGTTAAGTTTCTTAAACACAAGGATGAGTCTCATAAGGAGTTCACTAACTTTTGCACACAAGAGAAAAATGAGAAGCAATTATCTATAGTAGTTATCCGTAGCGATAATGGTGGGGAGTTTAAGAACAAACTATTTGAGAAATCATGTGAAGATAATGGCATATTAGTATAATGGTGTTGTTGAAATAAAAAATTGTACTCTTCAAGAAATGGCTTGTATTATGATGTACGAAACGAAGGTTGCTAAACATATTTAGGTAGAAGTTGTCAATGCTTCATGTTATATTCATAACAGAGTCTATTTCAAAACTATTTTGAATAAGACTCCTTATGAATTGTGGAAAGGTAAAAAGCCCAACATTTCTTACTTTCATCAATTTGATTATGTATACTATGTTTTAAATAATAAAGATAATCTTGGCAAGTTTGATCCTTGTTCACAAAAGTATACCTTCCTAGGATACACTAAAAGATCCAAAGCTTATAGAGTATTTAATAAGGAGACTCACATAGTGGAGTAGTCAATACATGTTAAGTTTGATGACAAACAACTTGATCTTAAAAATTCAAATGAATTTGAGGATATTGTAGGTTTAAATGAACTAAAAGAAATTGGTAATATGAAGAAAAAGACAAACCAGAGGAACCAGACATATTAGAGAACACAAGATAATAAGAGGTAGTTGACAAAACATCACAAGATCAATCTGATCAAGTTAGACACAACCAATGTAATACATAAGCTAAAATTGGATGGAAATACAAGTCATCTCATCCAAATACGTTGATTGTTAGAAGTGCAAATGATCCATTGAAAACCAGATAGTCAGTAAAAGATACATCTATGATTTGTTTGATCTCTTCAATTGAACCTGCAAGTGTTGATTAAGCACTGATAGATAATGGTTGGAAACCTGCAATGTAAAAAGAGCTTAATGAATTCAAAAGAATTGTTTTTATTATCTAGTACCCAGACTGGAGAATAAGAGACCCATTGGAACCAAGTAAATATTCAAGAACAAATCAAAGGAAAAAGGAGAAGTTTTCAGGAACAAGGCCAGATTGATTACACAAGGTTACTGTTAGCAAGAAGGTATTGATTACACTAAGATATTTGCTCCAGTGGCCAAGTTAAAGAAAATACATATCTTACTATCATTTGTTGCTTGTAATAACATTACTTTATTTAAAATGAATGTAAATAGTTCCTTTTTGAATGGTTACATAAATGAGGAAATGTATATAAAACAACCTCCTTTTTGAAAATGTTGAGTTTCCAAGTCAAGTCTTTAAGCTTAAAGCTTAGAAAGTCTTTAAATAGACAGAAACAAGCCATTAGAGCATGGTATGATAGACTTAGAACTTTTCTCCTAAAAAATGATTTTGTAAGACGGCACTTTGACACTACCTTGTTTTTGAAATGGTCACACCAAGCAACAAACCCTTAGCCCAAACTCTGCTTTTACTAAAAATTTAAAAAGATAAATATATATATATAACTCTTCCATTGATTAAATAATTCTTACTAACAACTTCATCAACTACAATATGTCGAACAAGACAAATAATTTTCAAACCTATATTAATATTGAAAAATATATATTTATTGGTCCTAATTATTTTAAATAATAAATTTAGAGGATATTACAAAAATGAAATTAAACCAATCAACAAAATCCAAAAAATGCACGCGTTGGAAATGTTTGCGCATCTTTCTTTGATATGGTGCTTCTGGTTGTTTGGTGTGTTTATGTGTCTCACTTTGAAGAGTGACTCGTGCTTCTGATTAGCATGCTTTGGATGAGTATGCTAGTCTACCTTTGAAGATCCAGTAAGCCTCTGAAGATTCAATGTGCTTCAGGAGTTTTTATGCCTCTGATGGAGAGTAATTGTGGGATACCTCGAATTAATAGTACATATAGGATGACTCTAATAAACTGTAACTATAGGATGCCTCTGAAGAATTGTAACTTTAGCATGCTTCTAATGAACAATAACTTTAACATGCCTCTGATGAAAAATAACTTTAGCATGCCTTTCTTGAACAATAACTTTAGCACGCCTCTGATTTACAATAACTTTAGCATGCCTCTTATAAACTGTATAATTGAGCATGTCTCTCAAGTCTGAAACCACTATTCAAGTCTACATCTAAAGTATATATTCTCTAACTCTAAAGATTGCAACTCGTTCTAGAGTATTGCCTCTGATATGCAGCACACTTTGAAGTTGCACTAACTCTGATAATGCAACAAAGGTGAAGTTGCACGTATCACTAATTCTAAGTCACACACATTTGCATCTGCCTCTAACTCTAGTTGCTTAAACATCATAACATTTGATACCAACAATCAAGTTAATGATTATGAAGAATAAAAGTCAATTATTATGATCGAGAATAGTCAACAAATCTGATGGAATGTGAAAGGCTTTAATAGATTGAAAAGAATACTTAAGTGGAATTAGATGTATCCTTACTTCTAAAGATCCGAGAACAAGTCAAGATTTGTTCTCACCCAAATCCAATTCAACGTATGTTGAGAGAACTAAAGTTCTTCTTAGGAATTCAAATTCAACAAAGTAAGATTGGGACATACACTCATCAGACCAAGTATTCAATAGAACTTCTCAAGAAGTTTTAGATGCATAAGTGCAAACATATGATTACACAAACGTATCCCACATGCTAACTTGTTAAAGATGAATCAAGAAAGAAAATTGACAAGAAAACATATAGAGGAATGATAGGGTCACTTCTATATCTTACTGCTTCCATACCTGATATTTTATTGAGTGTGTGTATGTGCCTAATTTTAGGCTAGTCCAAGGGAATCCAACTTAACTACTAAGAGGATCCTTAGATACTTGAAAGGTACTTCTAATCTTGGTTTGTTCTATAAGTTTTTAACTAAGTACAAGTTAGTAGGATATTGTGATGCTAACTATAATGGAGACAATCTTAAGAGAAAAAGCACCAGTAGAAACTGTACTTTCCTAGGTCGAAATTCGATCTTTTGGTCAAGCAAAATACCAAGCGCAATTGCAATGTCAACATCAAAAGCTAAGTATAATTCAGCAGTATGATGCATCTCTCAACTACTTTGGATGAAACATCAATTGGAAGACTACAAAATAATTGAGCGTAACATTTTCATATTATGTGATAATATATATATTATTTGTCTAACTAAGAATCCAATTCTATATTCTAGGGATAAACACATAGAATTAAAACATCACTTTATAGGGATTATGTTCAAAAAGGTGTGTTAAATATCCAGTTTGTAAACACTAAACATCAATGGGCTAATATTTTCATTAAACCTCTAGCTGGAGAAATAATTGAATTTATTAAGAAGAATTCAAACCTTAAATAGATTTGGTTTCTAGGCTTACTATGATCTATTGAATGGTGTTAACTTATTAGTCAATTGTCATTCAAACTTTTATTCTTTTTTTTTTCTGATGACAAAAAAAGGAGAAAGAGATTTAAGAACAATTTTAACTGTCTAATGTTTACATATTTGGAGAAGATATAATATGCATGTGGGAAGAAAGAGTTTAAGTATAACTACTCAGAGTTAGGGGGAACCATGTATGTTGGTTTATTTGCATGCTTGTGTAGAGTTTAAGTATAACTGCCCAAAGTTAGGGAGAGCCCTGTGTTAGGGAGCCCATAATTTATTTTCATGTTTATTGATTTGCATCTTTGTTTGGTCTGCATGTATGTTTGATATTTTACTTTATTTTTGTTTAAATAAATTGTTATCAAAAGTATTATTTTGTCATCATAAAAAATGGGAAAATTTGTTTAAATAAAGTTATTGCACTAACAACTTCATTAGGTATGAAGAAATTAGAACAGGAAAATAAGAGCAAATGACCAAAGGATACCAGTAGAGGATTTCACTAGAGTACATCATCAAAGGAAGTAACAAGGTCAGACGACAAAATCCTCAAAATATGAAAATTCCACAGGCTCAAAAAGTTCGAATACTTGCCTATAATATCATGTTTCTGGTAGTTCAACATGTTTCTTCATTTTCCCTTGAAAACTAAAGTTGTTTATGGTTAGCATGCCTCTGATAAGTCTACACGTCTGCCTCTAAAGATTCAGCATGCCTCTAGAGTTTTTATGCCTTTGATGAATAGTACCTATAGGATGGCTCTAATGGACAGTAATTGTAAGACGCCTCTGATGAAATAATACATGTAGAATGGCTCTGATGATCTGTAATTGTAGGACGCCTCTATAAATAGTAACTAAAGAAAGCCCTGATGAACAATAACTTCAGCATGCCTTTAATGAATAATAACTTTAGCATGCCTCTGATGAACAATAACATTAGCACGCCTTTGATGAACAGTAGTTTTGAGTATACCTTTGAAATCTGATGTCATTGTTCAAGTCTACATCTTAAGCATATATTTTGTTGACTCTGAAGACTACAACCCGTTCTAGAGTGTTGCCTCTGATACATCACACACTCTGAAGTTGCATTGACTCTGTTATTGCAACAAAGGTAAAGTTACCCATACCACTAAATTTAAGTCACGCAGCTTTGCATCTGCCTTTGACTCTTGTTGCTCATGCATCACAACATATGATTCCAACAATCAACTTAATGACTATGAAGAATAAAAGTCAATGATTCTGATGGATTATAGTCAACAACTCTGATGGAAGGTCAAAGGCTCTGGTAGATTGAAAACATATTGAATTGGACTTAGTCGTATCCTTACTTCTAAAGGTCAAACAACAAGCCCATATTTGTTCCTATCCAAATCCAATCAAGCGTATGAAAGAAGACTCAAGTGAATCAATTTGAAAACGTAATCGGAACAAATATGCACAATACCTTTCTAGAAGAATTGCTCATATCAAATTGGAAAATAAAAAATTGCCTAACAATCAAATTATCTACATCCTATCAATCATAATTATATTTTGAAGAAATCTTTGTTGACCAAGGTTAATTTGAGATATGATTCAGAAACTCAACAACAAACTCACGAAATCTAATTTCATCTATAAATAGTGGATCAAGGATGAAGAAAGGAATCAACAACACAAACACACAAACTTAGAAATCCTAAACAAAACAAAGTTAATCAAAAATCCTCAAGAACTCAATTTTTTCTCTAAGTATTCAAAGTTTAAGTTTTCAAGTTCTAGAAAAGAATGCGCTCAACTTTATATTATTTAGTGTTTAATGCTTCATTGTAGGTGTGTGATCATTTTAACAAATCTGCTTAGAAGAAGCAAAACAGAAACAATGTCACCCCTTTGTAACTTACCCCAATGGTGGCTTCAGTTTGCCTCTAAGAGTATGTAGGTTTCAGGTTGTATAGAGATTACTTGACTTTTATGGTCAAGGTGATGTTTTCCTCAAAAATTATATTCAAGTTGTTTTGATAACATTGGCTTGTAGGATCAGGTGTTATTGTAATTCAAGTTTTGAATTAGTGAAGAAATCCTTATGTCTGAAGCAACAAAATGTAGCTATCAAGTTGGTGGAGAACCAGGATACAATCTAGTGTGTTATTTTTACTTTTGCTTTGTTTGTTTATTGTTGCCTTTAATTAATCAAAACATTTAAGTCACCAAACCAGAATCAGAATTAAAAAAAAAAAAAAGAGTTTCAAAAT
>JBBPBT010000556.1:4164106-4196372 GCA_037974875.1 Cicer bijugum | reverse complement strand
AAAACAATTCCCCCCCCCCCCCCCTCAAGTGTTTGTGCACCTTTTAAAGATTGAATCAAGATTTATCAACAAGAAGATATGAACAAGAATTGTTTATAAGAAGAAACATTTATTATTTGCAAGCATATGTTTTAGATTTTGCAAGGAAAAGTGAGAAACCCAAACCTATTCTATAAATAGATATTCAAGGCAGAAAAAGAAAACAAGATAACTAACTAACAAAAAATTTCCTAATTCATTAGAGTTCATTAGGTTAAGGTCAACCGCAACACTTGCTCAAAGGAAATATTTTGTAAGTGTTTTCTAGTGTGAGAGTCATTATTAGATACAACTTGTTAGAAACAAACCAATTTGTTCCAAACTCCTGTAACCCAGTTTGATAGTGGGTTTCATGTTCCTCCAGAAATCTGTAGGTTTTCAAGTTTTTTTTAGAAGACTTGGTGGTGAACCAGAATAAATACTTGAGTCACTTAAATTCCGTAGTTCTTGATTTACTTCTGCCTCTGACCACTTAATGATTGCTTCTACTTTTATTCTAAGTAAGTCAACAAATCCAAACTAGTTCTTAAATAAATTAGAAAAAAGAATCCATCATAGTCAAACACAATTAGATCCATTTTCTCGTGTTTGCACCTTCAGCTAATTCATACCTAATATAATTGCAGAATTTATCCTCCGAAGTTTTTGAAACAATTTCTTCCAGAGTTAGATTTTCCCTTTTTAGATTTTCAAACTCCTTTTCAAGGGAACTGCATTATTTTGTTAAGATGTCATGATTTTTTCTGAGAGACATAACTTTTGAAGAAACCTTATGAGTTTTGTTGAGAAACTCATTTAACATACCTAAAGTTTTACATCAACAGATTCATCGTCAAAATCATAGCCAAGTTTAGAGTCATAATGAGTATCTTCTATCAAAGCCATGTTTGCATGCTCTTCATCTTCATCAAATGCTTTGTTAAAGTCGTCCCAAGTAGCCATAAGACCTTTCTTCTTTATCTTGAAGTATTTCCTTTGGGATTTTCCTTTCTCAAGTTTAGGACATTCCAATTTTAAATCATCTTGTTCCTTACACTTATTGCAAATGAGTTTCTTTTTGTCTAATGTTTCATTTCTTTCTATAATGTTTTGGGACCTTCTGAAATCTCTTTAAGGAAAAGATTTATTTTTGTTGTTCCACATGCATTGGATTTTTCTTGAGATAAAGGACATTTCTTCATCATCTAAGTCTTTACTCTAATTTTCCAATTTGCTTTCCTCTAAATCTTTATTTGCTTGTTGAGCCTCAGAGTTTGTCTTCTTTCTTTGGGATTTGAGGGCAAAGGACTTTGACTCCTTTTTGGACTCATCTTCAACCAATTCAATCTCATTGGATTTGAGCAAACTCATCAACACTTTTAGAGACAAATTGTTTAGATCCTTAGCCTTCTGAATAGATGTTCCCTTTGGTCTACACTTGTTGGGAAGACTTCTGAGAATCTTAATCACATAGTCACAGGAAGTGTGACTCTTTAGAAGAACCTTCAGTCTAGAAACCAGAGTTTGGAATTTGGAGAACATTGTCATTTTCTTTGGCTTCATGTACTTGCTTGTTTCCTTCATAGTTTAGAACTAAAGAATCAAAGGCACTCTTTGTTGTTTCTGTTACTACATTTTTCAAAATCTTTGAAGGTGATAACATTGATCATGAAAGTTCTTATTTTATGATGCATTTTGTATTGTTTCTTTTAATCAGTATTAAGATATTTTTTGGATATTTCAACACCATCAGCATCTTTTGGAGCATCCTGACCATCTTGGACTATGTCCCAGAGTACTGGATCATGAAAGATGTATAAGCTTTTGAGTCTATTTTTCTAGTACTTGAATCTTTCTCCATAAAATGGAGGAGGTCTGTTAATATTTTCACTTGTAACTTCGTCACCAGAGTTAGTCATAACAATACAAATCATTATACAAACATGATTAAGTGCTCAATTTTGAGACCGAGATCTAATACAAATTGTAGAACGAGAAACACAAGAACGGAGGGTTTGAATTGTGCTTTATTTTAAATAAAAAAGGTTTTAACAAGATTAAAACAAAGTGATGAAAAGGAGTAGATAAATTAGAAATATGGAACAACACAACCAATTTATCTTGGTTCACCACCAACATGTTAGCTACATCCATTCCCTTCAAACTGAAGGATTTAATCCATTAATTCACCAACTGAATCATACTTCCACTAAACACCTGCTAGTTAAAATGATTGTTTTCAAGTCTTTTCAACCTTCTAGCTTAGTACAATCAAGCTATTGAGGAATGTAGCCACTTATGGGCTAGGTTACAAAAATGAAAGGTTTAAGGGTTTCTAAATAACTCTCACAAGAAGGATTTTACAAAGTTGTATTCTCAGAAACTACTCCTTAACTCTTAGACAAAGCAAAATTTCAAGACCAAGAGTGTAGAGACAATTGTATTGTGCTTATTGTAATATGTTGTTATGTATTCTTCAATGAGAGTTGCACATCCATTTATATAAAAATTTAGGGGTTTTGGTTGTTGTCTTGATTGCAACATATCAACATGTTTCATGGAGTTTTGTATCAAATCTTCAGAGATTGTTTCACCATTAACTCTTGTCCAAATATATCCTTGTAATTAATTATGCATATCTTCATACGAAACAGAAAATAATAGTATATAATGATCAAAATATGTTATGTAGATCTTCATACATATAACATATTTAGGGTGTTGAGTAGAGGATGCACAAATTTTCCTTCTTCAAAGCATTGACTTTCTAAAGCATTATCTATTCAAAGTGTTGACTTTCTATCTGAGTGAGATGATCAAATGTTTGACATGATTATTAGAGGCGGATGATCACTTTATTTTCACACTTATTAAAGGCAAAATAATCATATCTTTGTTGTAGTTATAAGAAATAAACTAATTAGTGCATTATTTGCATTAAAAGAACACAAGAAGCGTGTTTCTGAGCACGTTCATCATACTCCATACGAATTTCAAAGCAAAGGCTTAGTGTTACTTTAACTTGGTTCAAACATCAGAGGTTGCAGTGTAAAGTTATATAAAATAAACATGATTTGGGAACTACAAACTTAAACAGAGCGTGAGTGATTTAAATTGTTCCCACAAGATAACTTGGTTATCATTAAAACAAGTCAGGGGTGTAGTTCTTGAAATACACTTAGTTCTAACAACTATTAGTTTGGTGGTGGACTATTAAAAGTCTTTTTTGTTCAACTCTTTTGTTATTTGTTTCTTTATTCTTCAATGAGGGTTACACGTCCTTTTATATAGAACTTTAGGAGTTTTGACCATTGTCCTGATTGCAAGAAATCAATATATATTAGAAGTTTCAAATCAAATCTTCATAGATTGATTCACCATTATACATGTCCAAAACTATTCTTGTAATTAATTATGTGTATCTTGATACAAAAACAAAAGGAGAAGAGGATATCAAGATCAAAGTATGTTGGAACCAAGTTAGTTTTATACTAACAGTTTTGATGATAACAAACGTATTTTAGGAAAACAATATATTTGACATCACAGAGCATGAAAAAAGATTTATGTTTTTGAAGAAAATCTAAAATTAGATCTGATTCAAATTTATAATTGAAGAAAATCTAAAATAAGATTTGATTCAAATTTATAATTAAAGAAAATCTAAAATAAGATATGAATCAGATTTATAATTGGAGAAATTTTTTGACCAAGTTGAAAAGAATATATGGTCAAGATTTGAAGAAGATTTGATCAAGATATATCTACAACAAAATATGATCATAATCAATCTGAAGAATTTACAAACTGAATTTGAACGAAGTACAAACATAATCAATCTAAACAATTTACAAACTCAATCTAAAAAAAATACAAACATAATCAATCTAAAGAATTTACAAACTTAATTTGAACAAATTACGAATAGAATTAATCTAGAAGAACTTCTTAGATTGGATTCAAAAATAAAGAACTGGCTAATAAACATATTATCAAAAAGCATCTTGGTCAGAATTATTTTTGAATAAGATCATTGTTGACCAAGCTAGGAATGAAGATAGAATTCAAAATTAAACAGTGACTAAATTGAAGCCCTAATTTTATCTATAATTAGATACTTAAGGCAAAAGAAGAAAATCGTCGAAAATCATAAAATAGCAGAAGAACTCATAAGCTTAAAATTTCAAATTCATCTTAGAGTTTAAAGAGAGAAACACTTGTTCAATTTAGAAATATTTTCTAAGTGATTTTTCTTATAATGTGAGAGCTACTATTATGATCAGCTTTGTTAGAAGCAAACACTTAAAGTTTCAATCTTTTGTATCCAAACTGATAGTGGTTTAGTTCCTTCTTCAATTTGGGGTTGTCAGCTTGTTAGACTTAGCTTGTAGGATCAAGGTGGTTAGTTTCTCAAAAGTCTAGGGTTGTCAGGCTATTTGGGAAGACTGGCTTGCAAGGTCAAACGTTTTGTAATTCAACGTATTTGAATTAGTGGATTAAAGTATTTTGATTGAGGGGACTAAATTAGCTAAGTTATAGTGAACTAGGATAAATCTATGTGTCCAATTATTTATACTTTCATTATTTACTGCCTCTGAACTCGATTGTTTCTTTCTAAGTAATTCATAAAAATCAACAAGTATATTCATCAAATCAACAAAAAGTTATCAACTTTGTCAAACACAATTCAACCTCTCTTTTTCGTGTTTGCACCTTCAAAGTATGTTACATAGATCTTCTGACATATAACAAATTCAGGATGTTGAGTAGAGGATGCACAATTTTGTCTTCTTTACAGCGTTGACTTTCTAGAGCATTAACTATTCAGTGTGTTGACTTTCAAAAACTCAACAATAAACTCACGAACCCTAATTTCATCTATAAATATTGGATCAAGGATGAAGAAAGGAATCAACAACATGAACACACCAACCTAGAAATCCTAAATAAATAAATTAAAAACAAAGTTAATCAGAAAACCTCAATAACTCAATTTTCTCTAAGTATTTAAAGTTTAAGTTTTCAAGTTCTAGAAAAGAATTCGCTCAACTTTAGATTATTTAGTGCTTAATGCTTCATTGTAGGTGTGTAATCATTGTAACAATTCTGCTTATAAGAAGAAAAACAAAAACAATGTGACCATTACACAGGAACTACACACTTAAAAAGAACATTAGTGATTTAAATGGTTCACACAAAATAATTTGGTTATCATCGAAACAAGTAATGGTCGTAGTTCTTCAAACACACTTGGTTCTAACATCTATTAGTTTGGTGATGGACTATTAAAAATCCTTTTTGTTCAACTATTATGTTACTTGTTTCTTTATTCTTCAATGAGGGTTGCATGTCCTTTTATATAGAACATTGGGGGGGTTTGGTTGTTGTTTTGATTGTAAGAAATCAACATGTACCATGGAGTTTTGTATCAAATCTTCATAGATTGATTCGCCATTACACTTGTCCAAAAATATCCTTGTAATTGATTATACGTATCTTGATACAAACCCAAAAGGAGAAAAGGATATCATGATCAAAGTATGTTGAAACCAAGTTGATTTTATACTGAGATTTTTTATGATAGCAAAAGTATTTTATGACAACAATATATTTGACTTCACAGAGTATGAAAGAAGATTCTTGTTTTTGAAGAAAGTCTAAAATTAGATCTGATTCAGATTTATAATTAAAGATAATCTAATATAAGATTTGATTCAAATTTATAATTGAAGAAAAACTAAAATAAGATTTGATTCAAATTTATAATAGAAGAAAATCTAAAATAAGATTTGAATCAAATTTATAATTGAAGAAAATATTATACCAAGTTGAAAAGAAGATATGGTCAAGATTTGTGGAAGATTTGATCAAGATGTATCTACAACAAAATATGACCAGAATCAATCTGAAGAACTTACAAACTCAATTTGAATGAAGTACGAACATAATAAATCTAAAGAATTTACAAACTCAATCTGAAAAAAAAAAAATATGAACAGAATCAATCTGAAGAATTTAATAACTTAATATGAAAAAAATATGAATAGAATCAATCTAGAAGAATTGCTCAAATTAGATTTAGAAATAAAGAATTGGCTAATGAACATATTATCAAAAAGCATCTTGGTCAGAATAATTTTTGAATAAGATCATTGTTGACCAAGCTAGTAATGAAGATACAATTTAGAATTAAACAATGACTAAATTGAAGTCCTAATTTTATCTATAATTAGATACTCAAGGCTAAAGAAGGAGAAGATTATTGAAAATCAGAAAAGGACAAGAATACTCATAAGCTTAAACTTTAAAATTCAACTTAGAGTTCAAAGAGAGAAACACTTGTTCAAGTTAGAAATATTTTTTAAGTGTTTTTTCTTATAGTGTGAGAGCTATTATTACTATCATTATCTTTGATAGAAGTAAACACTTAAAGTTTCAATCTTTTGTAACCAAATCGATAGTAATTTAGTTTCTTCTTCAATTTGGGGTTATCAGCTTGTTAGGAGAAGATTTAGCTTGTAGGGTCAAGGTGGTTAGTTCCTCAAAAGTCTAGGGTTGTTGGGCTATTTGGGAAGATTGGCTTGTAAGGTCAGATGTTTTGTAATTCAATGTATTTGAATTAGTGGATTAAAGTCTTTTGAATGAAAGACTAAATTAGACAAGTTAATGGTGAACCAAGATAAATCTATGTGTCCAATTATTTATACTTTCATTGTTTATTGTCTCTGAACTCGATTGTTTCTTATCTAAATAATTCATAAAAACCAACCATCTTTCATCAAATTAGCAAAAAGTTATCAACTTTGTCAAATACAATCCAACTCCCTCTCTCATGTTTGCACCTTCAAAATATGTTACATAGATCTTCTGACATATAACAAATTCAGGATGTTGAGTAGATGATACACAAATTTGTGTTCTTTAAAGTGTTGACTTTCTAAAGCGTTAACTATTATAGTGTTGACTTTCTATTAGAGTTAGAGGATCAAATGTTTGACATGATTATTCGAGACAGATGATCATGTGTTTGTCACACTTATCAAAGACAAAATAATCATATGTTTGTTGTAGTTATCAGAGTCAAACTAATCAATGCATCTTTAACATTATAAGAATCACCAGAAACGCGTTTTGGAGCGCGTTCATTAGACTTAATATGAATTTCAAAGCAGAATCTTGGTGTTTCTTTAACTTGGTTCAAACATCAGAGGATGCGGTGTAAAGTTATATAAAATAAATTTCATCTAGAAATTGCACACTTAACCATAATACTAATGCTTTAAATTGTTCTCATATAATAATTTGATTATCATCAAAATAAATATGGATCATAATTCTTCAAACCAACTTAGTTCTAACAACAATTAGTTTGGCAGTGGACTATTAAAAATCCTTTTTGTTCAACTCCATCGTTACTCGTTTCTTTGATTAACAAACTCTACGTTAAATCGTTGGGTTTATAAAGATTTTTATTACTTACATTGTTTTGAAATGATTTTATAAACTGGGTATAGAAAATAAATTGCAATGTTTAATTAAAAGGAAAGTGTTTTGGTTCTACAATGCTTTCAAGTCCCAAAACTCCTCAAAATCCATATTCTTTTGCACTTATACTTCATATGCTTGTGCTATAATTAATCAACAAGATTTCTAAGTTTAAAGACATATCCTGCTCTGTCCGTACACATTTTTCTTAGGATACATAGGTTATTATTATTTTTTAAGTTAAGCTTTTCTTTATGATATCTTATTGGCTACACGAGAACTCCTTAGTTTAAGCATTCAATTATTTCAAAACCAAGTTGATAATTTTTTTAAAAACTTGCTTTTCATTTCACCACTTTTAAGACCTTTTAATAATTCTTTTTGCCATCGCCCTTTTTAGGGGATATTAGGAAGGATCAATGTTTTTTGCCGCTAGCTGTTTCTTTGCATTCCTATATAGTGGTTTCAATTAAAATGTTAACATTGAATATATATTACCTATCTATGTCTATATATATAAAGTTGGTGTGTTGTATTGTATTGTACTTTTTAAGGTTGTATTATTTTTCTCTATCTTGTTTTGCAAAAGGTTGGGAAGAAGCATGTGCAATGGTGTAGAATCTCGAGGGAATAAAAATGACCTTGTGATGTCAAAGTTTGAGAATTACCATGAAGAGAGAATGCGAAATAGAGAATATGGTGCTAGAGGTTTCATAAGCCATCTTCAACGTTTACATCATCATTTCAATGCCTTTCTTCCTACCATTTCACTATCTGAGGTTGGTAACTTCTCTCTCTCTCTTTCACTCTCTATGTGTATAAGTTTCTCTCATATTTACTCTTTGTTATTAGAGTTTAAAAACTAATTTGAAAACTTCCCAAATAATAGAATAGAATGAATAAAATGATGTCCATATTAAGATAATATTATTCATGAGAAAAATGAGAGTCATGATTTAGAAAAATTTCAGTGATAAGAATATAATGGATTTGATTATTCTTTTTAATAAAATTAACAATATAATTGTTAACCCTGAATATTTTATAAACATTATTCACGTGAAAAATATAGTTAACTTCCATATAGTTTATATAAGGAAATGATAAAATTGTTTTACGTCAAAATGATTAAAAAAATTTTAAGTCAAAATGATTAATTACTTTAGCTTGCATATATATGCAAATTATCTAACATTAGACAATACACATTACAAACAAGAGCATTACAAATTAATTTACAGTCTACCGATTTCATACGCCACGGTGGGAATGAACACGTACATCGAGTTTATATATTGTACAATTTCAAAAAAAATAATTTTTTTTTGTTGCTATTTTATTATTAATTTTCATATATATAGTAATAAATATTGTAAATATCGTAAAAATCGCTGGAAATAGAGAGAAATGTCTTGTCTCTCTAAGTACAAATGTAATTAAACTATACAGCAAAGAGATCCAATTTTAAGTAATATGAAATATAAATTTTTTTCCCATCTAAATTAAGATATCAGTTTTTCACTTTAAATATTTTATAAAAAAAGAATATATATCACTTGGGTAACTTAAACATGTAGTTATGCGTAATTAGAACTTTAACTCATGCATGTACAAATTTATCATTTGGAATATACAACTCTTAT
This sequence comes from Cicer bijugum, assembly GCA_037974875.1. Taxonomy (NCBI): domain Eukaryota; kingdom Viridiplantae; phylum Streptophyta; class Magnoliopsida; order Fabales; family Fabaceae; genus Cicer; species Cicer bijugum. Next base: position 4,187,226 of record JBBPBT010000556.1, on the reverse strand, counting down.
ATGATTTTGAAAAAAAAATAAAAAACACAAATGGCAGACATCTCCATGAATACGATTTCTGTTTTCATGCTTCATTGTTGTGATTGCCGAGTCAGCAGTGTACTATTCCATATTATTAATACTGATATTTATAATTAATGTATACTCTCTTCCCTTTATTTTAAAATAAAAATTAATTAAAATAAATAATTATATATATATAATTTAAAATTTAGATCACATATTTCTATTTTTTATTATTTTTATTTATATATTACAATAGAATATTATTATACTAATTGTAATTATAATATCAATAATTATATATACTTCAAATTTTCATATATTCATTTAAAATATTACTTTATCTTTATTTTTATTTTTCTATCGCATCATCAATTAATTATATTTATTCTTTTTTTTTCTAATCATGTATACATCACATTAAACATTTTTCTTATAATATATTGCGCGTGTGTATGATATAACTAAAATTCATCATATTCAACCGTGTCTTATGGTGTTATAAGCTATGCCTTCAAAGCTTTGATAAAAATAAAAAATAAAAAAGGTTCCATCAGTTTTGGTCTATGTGGCCCATATTTTGTATTATTTTTTTCAAATTATTCTTTTTCTTGCTTAAAAAAATTACAGGTAAGTTGCTCATATAAATTAAATCAACCACATGTACCTATTAACTATATCAATTTTTTTTTTAAATAGTAAAATAAACATGTTTGATTTTAATTAATTTATCTACAGTTTTTCAAAGATAACTTAAAATTTAGGTAAAACTTAAATTCCCTTTAAAAAATTTGAAAAAAAATTACTTACAACTAAACACAATCAACCACGTGTGATCCACTAACATTGTCAATACTAAATTTCATAAAAATATTAGGGAAGTACACATGTTGACTTTAATTACTATAATTTTTATTTTCACTTCTTTTATATCTTTTTCTAACAGCATCATTTATTAAGAACGGATGCAAAAATCCATCAGACAGAAGGAAAAAAAATTACTAATAAATGTTTCATAATGTATGAATAAAAAATATTATATAATATTCATAACAATTAAACTTGTTTGTGTAAATCATGAAAAAATGTACACATTAACATTATATTGACAATGGATAAAAATTAAATTATATTAATGATAATGATCATATATATAAAGCATCAATACAAACACCACAAATATCAATTAGTAAACATCGATAATTATATAGTAAAAAAAGTGATTAATTATAAATACATATATCACATCAAATAATATTCCATGTAAAGTGTCAGTAATATGAATGCATATTATTTTATGAATATATATATATTAATTAGAATTAGGGGTGATCAGCTGGAACACACCCGAGTCACCCCACGAATCAATGTCTAATTTTATAGATGCATTCAATTATATTAAATCATGTTGATATTCATAAAGATTTTTATGAAGTAATATTTTTTTTGGTACATGTTTTGTGAAGTAATTGAAAATTGACATTATATATATGATTGGAGGCATGTGCTAGTTTTTTTACAAGGTCACTAGTAGATAGTATGTAAACTCCATATAGGAACTGCTTATTTTCAAGCACCTTTTGACAACAATTTTAGTTGATTGGTTTGGATTAAATTTTTAAAGTGTTTGTATGTAGGCATGGCAACGGGGCGGGGCGGGGGCGGATTTCGCTTCCTCCACACCCGCACCCGACTAAACGGGGAAAACCCGCACCCGCCCCCATTACATAGCGGGTGTAAAATTTAGACACCCATCCCCGCTCGAAACGGGTCTCGGGTTTCCCCGCCCGCACCCGCACTCACTCATATATATAAAATTATAAATTAAAAAATTATATTTATTATAATAAAATAATTATTATTAAATAATAATAAAATTAAAAAATATTTTCTATAAAGATAAAATTATAATTTTTAATATTTAAGAAAATATTAAATATATTTAATATATATATATATATATGTATATAAAATTTAAAAATTGCAATAATATTACTTGCGGGGCGGATGCGGGTGCGGGGTGGATATCATCACCCCCAAACCCGCCCCCGCCCTCGAATTTTATTGTCGGGGGAAAATCCGTACCCGCACCCGCACCCAATTAAAGCGGGTTTTCCCCGCCCAAATCAAGCGGGTTTGGGTGAGTACCCGAGGGTGCGGATTTTATTGCCATCCCTATTTGTATGGAAAAGTTAAATGTGTGTGCTTCTGAAAAATCAATATGCAGAAGCTAATTATATTGAGAAAAGAATAATAAATTATCATGAAATGTAAAAAAAAAATTAACTGATATTAATTCGTAGAAACATTGTTGCTATGGAGTTCTTGTACAGAAACTTAACATGTGTGAAGCCTAGAAATTAACTACAAAAATAAATTGTACAAAAGATTATATGTATATGTATGTTTGGTAAAAAAAAGTGTTAAAAAATATATTTTTTTCTTTCAAATTTAGAATAAGAAATAAAATTGTTTAACATTACATCGTTAACATTATTGAATAACGTAAAAACATCATGAAGAATGAATCTCTATAGAAGGGTAAATTTGGTACACCTCCATTTTTTGCCGCCTCTCTTACCAAACCTCGATCATTTGTTTTCAATGTGAATATTAATAATTAATATTGTTAATATTTTAAGTATGAGAATAGAAATTGAGCATGCATGTAATTATCGCCTTATCACCTTACTCTCTTAGTCTCACTCCAACAATCAAAGCGATCTTAATTTGATTTGAATTACGGAATATGTCAAAATAAATTAAAAAAAAAGTGATTTTTGTCTCGACATATAGTTATTAGGATAATTAGACTTATATTTTGTTGAAATATATGAAATAATATTGATGCAATTTTGCATGGATGCAGGTGAGAGAAGAGTTAAAATCACTTGCAAAAATTGCTTGTCCAATAACAATGACAAGCCTAATGATATATTCTCGATCAGCTATCTCAATGCTTTTCCTTGGTCACCAAGGAAAATCAGAGTTAGCTGGCGGTTGCCTAGCACTTGGATTCGCCAACGTTACAGCGAATTCAATTCTGAAAGGCCTAACAATGGGAATGGATCCAATTTGTTGTCAAGCATATGGAGCCAAGAGATTTCAAGTTCTAAACCAAACATTTTTCAAAACACTCTGCCTACTCCTAATTGTCACAATCCCAATTTCAATTTTATGGCTAAACATGGAACCCTTCCTTCAATTATTAGGTCAAGACCCACAAGTCACAAAAGTTGCACAAATATACATGATGTTCTCAATTCCTGAATTATTAGCTCAATCTATTCTTAACCCATTAAGAACTTTCCTAAGAACTCAAGGATTAACAACACCAATTACTATGGCTGCTTCATGTGCAGCAATATTACACCTTCCAATAAATTATTTCCTAGCTACATACTTAAAATTAGGAGTAAAGGGTATTGCATTAGCCACTGGATTTAATTCAATAAACATAATATCAATAATGTTGGTTTATATTGTTTTATCAAAAAAAGCACTAAAACCATGGGAAGGTGTTAACATGATTTCAATACTTAAAGGATGGAAACCATTGCTTAGTCTTGCAATTCCAAGTTGCCTTTCAGTTTGTTTAGAATGGTGGTGGTATGAGATAATGCTTTTTCTATGTGGTTTATTAACTAACCCACAAAATTCAGTTTCAACAATGGGAATACTAATTCAAACACTTGGTTTTCTTTATGTGTTTCCATTTTCACTTAGTGCTGCTTTGACAACAAGAATTGGTCATTCATTAGGTGCAGGACAACCCTCACGTGCACAAGGAACAGCTATAATTGGATTTATGATAGCTTTTATACTTGGAGTTTCAGCTTTTTTTGGATTGATTTTAGTGAGGAAAAATTGGGGGAAATTATTTACTGATGAGATACAAATTATTGATATGATAAGAAATGTTTTACCAATTTTAGGGTTATGTGAAATTAGCAATTGGTCACAAACAGTGTCATGTGGGATTTTAGCTGGAACTGCAAGACCTTATGTTGGTGCTAGGATTAATTTGTGTGCATTTTATTTGATTGGGTTACCAATTTCTATTTTTGCAACATTTGTTTACAAATTTGAATTGGTGGGTTTGTGGTATGGAATGTTGGCAGCACAAATTTCTTGTGTTTGTATGATGGTCATTACTTTGATTCAAACTGATTGGGGACAACAAACTAGAAGAGCAGTGGAGTTAGCTAAGAAAACAACAGAGCAAGAATGTGCAATTGATGAGGAAACTGTTTCTTGATTCTCTTTCAGTCTAATTATGCTATAGCAAGTTACCAAAACTTTTTTTCTTTCTTTTTTTTAATTATTATTATTTCAAATTAAATTTTATACATGGATCAATTTTATGCTAATATCATTTTTTTTTTAAACTTGATTCCACTCTCTTTTTAGTGAAATTCATTAAATTTTACTGTGGACTTGATGTATGGATATTGGATCCTTTTAACTTTGATGGAAGTTAGATTATTGATTTTGAACATTCAAATGCAAAAAAATATACGAGAATATTGATTCTTGTATATTCAACTAAACTAGATTTGGTTAAGACCTTGAAGCATGTAAACTTTGTTGCTTTCGGCAAATTAACTTGGAAGAAATGAATTAGAGTAGTTGATTGCAATTGTGAGGAGATAATTTTTGTCTTCAATCAAATGTTGCTTGTTTTTTATGTCATAGATGCAGTCACAATAGATTCGCATTAGTCATATTTATATTTCTATTTCATTTATATACATGCAAATTATTTCTTCTTAGACATGGTGGAAAATGTAATGAGGACTTGGAAAATGGGACTAAGTTATGGAGCATACACAACACAACAAAGTGATTATTTTTCATACACTTCACATAATCTCTATGAATCTGTTCTAGATGAAATTATTTTGGTTGTTGTAATTTGGTTGTGTTGTATACTTATTTTTACTTTTAGATTTATTGGAACCATATTTTAATTAGTACTTATGAATTGTAAACATGATATAAAATTTGATGGGAGTATGAAAATTAGACCTTTAATATTTATTATGATTTCTAAATGTTATAATTAAAGATTGATATAAAATATTTCAAAAATATATTTATAAAAATTAAATAAAAAAATTTCATATGTCTTTGCATTAATCACAAGCTGTAGATTTACATGTGAAAGTAGTATTTTTGAACACATTTCCCTTGAATTTTCTATGGATATTATTTCCAGGCAAATTTTTCTACAAAATTACATGGGGAAACTTCTCATTAAATGTATATGCGAAAATAGCCGAAAGAAAAGTTGCTGCAAAATGCCTTTGAGTACAATTCATCGGCCAAAATTTTGATGCGGATTTATTTAATTTTCCTACGAAAATATCTGCAAGTAATTCCAAGGTGCAACCACAAGAAGGGAAGGTTGAATTGTGTTTGACTAAGTTGATAACTTTTTCATTATTTGATTATCAGCTTGGCAATATTCAGTCCCTTCACTCGGAAGGATTTAATCCACTAATTCAACATATCTAATTACAAAGCACCTGACCCTCAAAGTCAGTCTTCTCAAACAACTTAACAACCCTAGACTATTGAGGAGCACACACACCTTGACTCAACCAGCCAAGTCTTCTCACACAATCTGACAACTCCAATTTGTTAAAGGCACCCAAACACCACTATCGAGTTTGAATACAAAGATTTGGAACTTGAATAGTTGTTTTTAACAAGTTGATTATAACAATGACTATCACACTCTAAGAAAAACACTTAGAAATTTTCATTCGAACAAGTGTTTCTCTCTTTTAACTGTAAGATGAATTTGAAATTCTGAGTTTAAGGTCTTCTACTCTTTTTTAAGTTTTCGATGATCTTCTTCTTGAGTCTTCAGTATCTATTTATAAATGAAATTAGAGCTTCAATTTAGTCTTCGTTTGAAAATGAATTGGATCTTCATTCCTAGATTGGTCAACAATGATCTTATTCGAAAATAATTTTGAACAAGATGTTTTTTGGTAATATGTCCTTTAGCCAATTCTTTATTTTTGACACCAATCTGAACAGTTCTTCTAGATTGATTATGTTCATATTTTGTTCAGACTGAGTTTGTAAATTCTTCATATTGATTATGTTCATATTTTGTTAAGATTGAGTTTGTGAATTCTTTAGATTGATACTGTTGGTATTTTGTTAAGATTGTTTTCGCAAATTTTTTAGATGAAATTTCCTTTCTATTGCTTGCATTGATTTGAGTGGGAACATAGTGTTGGACTAGTTCTTGAACTTTCACAAGTAGGAATATGACTAAGTCCAATTCAGGATTTTGTCATTTATCAAAGTCTAAATCATATCTTTGCATATAATAATTGTATCTTCTTGTGAGTGTCTCTTGTTGTAAACAATTCTTGATCATATCTTCTTGTAAATAATTCACATCATATTGTAGATAAATCTTGATCAAATGTTCTTGTACATAATACATATCTTCTTGTGAAAATCTTGATCAAATCTTCTTGTAAATAATTAATATCTTCTTGATATAAATCTTAATCAAATCTTCTTGTCTATAATTCATATCTTTTTGTGATAAATTTCGATAAAATCTTCTTGCAAATTATTTATATCTTCTTGTGCATAAATATTGATCAACTTTTCTTGTAAATAATTCATATCGTATTGTTGTATATTCAACTAAACCAAATTTGGTTATGATCTTGAAGCATGTACATTTTGCTGATTTCGGAAAATTAAATAGGAAGGAATCAATTAGTGTAGTTGAATGCAATTCTTCCAAACGACAATCTGTATTCTTGGATGATCTAGTACTTCACAACTTCATTTATGCTTCATTTGTTTCATATTAGGTTAATATTCAACTTTTTCTAACTGTGAGGAGATTATTTGTTTCAATCAAATGTTGCTTGTTTTTTTCTATCATAGATGCAGTCACAATAGATTCACATTAGTCATATCCATATTAATTTTTCTATTTCATTTATATACATTCAAATTATTTCTTCTTAGGCAACACATTAGACAACACAAGAAAGTGATTATTTTTCCTACACTTAGTACAATCTCTATGAATTTGTTGCAGGATGAAATTAAGTTAGGATAATAAGAGCATTATAGAACATTTGAGCATGTAGATTTTGGATGATTATTAGAGGATGCGCACAACTTGTCTTCACAGAAGATTAAGTGCAATCAGATCATTTACTTTCATTAGAGTGTAGACTTATTTAGAGTCGTTAAATGTATCACAAGTGTTGTCTTTTAAGAATGTTGACTGAACATTGACTTTTTTAGAATGTTGACTTCTTCATTGAACATTGATTAAGCGATGACTTTGTCATATGTGTTGACTTTCATCATAGGCAAATGAATTAGACGCTAGACGTAGTCTTCAGATGCAGCTTAGTCATATGCTTGCTTACATCTCCAGAGACAATTGAATCATACGCTTGCTTGCATTTGCAAAGGCAACTGAGTCAGACGCTTATCAGAGACAAATATCACTAGACTTTAAAGATGTAGAGCATAGAAGCAGAGTCTTGGTGTTAATTTGTATTGATATGATAATCAGAGGATATAACATAATATCCTACACAAACAATTGATCTTGGAACTACCCACTTAATTAAAACATTAGTGCATTAAATTGTTCCCACAAAATATTTTTTGTTATTATCAAAACAAGACTAGAAATTATTTTTTAAACCATCTTGGTTCTAACAAATAGATGAGTTTTGTATCTATGACATGCAAATTGTTCAACAAGGATACCCTTAAACATCTCATTTAAGATGTCAGAATCAAAGGTAGGAGGGGTAGTAGGAGCTGGGTTGGAGGAAGGGCCAAGTATGTTTGTATGTTAGGGTGAGAGTATGAGAGGTTCTAGTTCAGGTTCAAGATGGAGGGTAGGAATAGTTTTCTTAGAGTTTGGAGTTACCTTTTGTTTCTTCCTCTCAAAAGGGGTGTTGCGTGTTCATTGACACTAGTTTCTTTTGCTTCATCCTCTTCAATGCTCAATGTCTACACAACTTTTTTCCTCTTTTTCTTAAACACTTGAACACCCTTGAGCAGAGGGAGACAGACAAGAGCCATTTCTTGGTTGGATTGGCACATCCCCATGTATTCCATTACCACTCCTTTAATGTCTTCCTCATGTAGAGGGGCATAAGAGTCCTGATTTATAGTGAGAATGACATGACTTCCACTAGCTTGACTTGATGACCTTCAGACGTCACTACTTGGTCGCATGCAGTTCTTGGGAGAGATCACTCGCATGTTGATGATGTTGGGGTGTTGAACACTAGTGCAGATGATGAAACTAAATGTTCCTCTTGAATAGTTCATATGACTTCCTCTAAAGCTTGAATAAGATGAGTATGCGCATGAGTACACCAATGATCAATTTGGGGTAGGGGTTATCCTTACCTTCCATGTCCTAGATTTGATGACACGTGTAAGACTCATTGTCAGTTGTCTAGAATATGACGATTGGACTCATACACCTTAATAAAACATAGATAACTAATAATAAATTAGAATCATCAACATAACTGAAAACTATATTCATAAATATAGTTTACAACTTGTTCAATAAATTTCTAAAATATTACATCTTGAAAATAAACTACGATTGTCTGTTTACATCATAAAATAAAACATCAAATTCTAAAGAATCTAGAAGAGAAACTCACGCACACTAAATATAAAAATAGATGTAAACATATTAAATATTAGCTACTATATCAACGCACTTACAAGACATAATAGTGATGCATTTTAATAAAAAAAATTATAAGTCAAAAAGAATATATTACAACGCTAATTTAACAAGACATGTAAATCAATCAAAAAACACAAATTACATCTTCAACCAACTGATTTTTACAAACAACACCAAAATACAAATATTAAAAAATACAAATATTATTGCAAAGCACACAATAGGTATACACCACTTAATTAGGAGCAGAACAAAAACTAAGACATTCTCGAAGTTCGTCCACTATTTATTTAGCTCAAACACAACTTTTAGACCTCGCCTTAAGCCACCACCATTGGTTTCACCTTTTGAACAAAAATACGATGATTATGTTCCTTCCATATGGTCCAAATACATGTCATCTAAAGTACATGAAACTTGCCTCTTGATTTCCAATTTAAGCATTAAAATTTTTAAGTTAGCAATTTGTATGCACTATTCACAAAACACTCTTTATCCACATGTCAGAAGAATGTTCTTGCAAAGGCACGATAGGTAGCCTAGGTCAAAGTCTTCATATCCAAAGAAATATTTATACATCTTAAGTTTTTATATTTTGGTCGATTTGTTGTCAATTAAGGAATTTTTGTGATTCTAATGGGGACTCAAAAGAATTTCACTTATTTTTAAAGTAATGTATCAACACGTATGTGCAACTTGTCCATTTATTTTTTCTCTTAGTATCGAGGACAAAACTTTTTTAAGGGGTAAGTATTGTAACACTTCAATATTTTCATATATATATTATATATGTGTCTTTAGAGCGCTTTGTTGTAAAAGCGCTGTAAAATCAGTACAACAAGCAACGCGTTTTAAGAAGGAATTTACAGCGCTTTTTTATTTTAAAGAACGCTATTGTATCTTTTTAAAGCGCTAGATGCTACAATGCTTAATTTTTTGAAAAAGCGTTGTAAATGGCTTAAAAAAAGCGCTGTAAAATCCTATTTTTCGCGTAGTAGGACAACCAAAAGTGATCCAATTTACTCAAAGATAATCCATCTAATTTGTACCAAGTGAAAGAATTAAAGTTCCTTGTGTCTACTAATCTCAAGTACTACCCTCTTCGTCTTCTTTCACCTTCATAACACATAGCACTAAAGTCTCCACACACACACACCAGGAAGATATAACACAACTATCAACCCTATTTTCCAATTATTCCCGCAGAACCCTATTCCCATTGTTGTCATAAGGAGCGTAAACATTTGCAACAATACATAACTCCCCACTACTCTTCTATCTACCACATTCCAACAAAACATGATTCAAGCTAAATGAATACTCAACCTCAAATGACTTATAGTCCCATATGATAATGATCCCTCTAAATGAATCCATAGATGGTTGAAAAGAGAAATTTACATCCTTATCACCCCATAAAGAAGTACACACATGTCGGCACACCACCTCCAATTTTAATTCTCCCCAACACACTACCTCTTACCTCCACAACAAAAATACATTGAATTTGTGAGGACCAAAAGCCCTCACAAAAGGGGGGAAGCAGCTACAAAGGAGGCATTTGTAGCGGCCTTAGGCAGCCACAAATAAGGTGGTCACAAACACCTTTGTGGCGGCCATAACGGCCACAAAATTTGAAATTTTCGTTGCCATTTGTGAGGGCAAAGGCAGCCACAAAGTCCTCCTTTTGTGAGGACTTAGGCCACCACAAATTCCTCCTTTTGTGAGGGCTTAGGCCGCCACAAAGGTTAAAGCATAATTTCAAAATTAAGCTTTTTAGGGGCCTAGGCCGCCACAAAATGTCTCCCTTTGTGTGGGCTTAGGCCGCCACAAAGGATGAAACGAATTTAAAATTTAAATATTTTGTGAGAGCTTAGGCTGCCACAAAGGATGAAACGAATTTAAAATTTAAATATTTTGTGAGGGCTTAGTCGGCCACAAAAGTTTCATTTTATTAAAAAAAATAATTTTAAAATTCAAAATTAATATTAAAAATTGATATTATATATAATAAATTAATATCAATATAAATTTAAAATATAATATTATAATTTAATTAAAATTTAAATTAAATTGAAAATATAATATTTAAATTTAAATTTAAAAATTAAAATAGCTATTATATATATTAAAATATAATATTTAAATTTAAATTTAAATTTAAAAATTAAAAATTAAAATAACTATTATATATTAAAATATAATATTAATATTAATTAAAATAATTACTACCAAACCAAATAAAACATTCCAAAATTAATAAATTATGTCTTACAAATCAAAAATTAAACACACCATAATTAAATAGGACAAGATATAATGTATTCATATAATAAATTATTATCAAGACTATAATTATATAAACCGAAATATAATTTTAAATGATGTTTAATGAAATTTTTCCTAAAATAACTCCTATATATATAAACAAAAATAGAGACTATTAAAGTATATAAATTTTTCGTACGAACTCAACTACAACTCGTTTTAATAACTAACAACAAATATTATGTTTTTTTAAAAAAATAGTTATATTAAAATCAATAAATTTTACATGTGTTTCAAATTTTTTATTTATCATATATTATGTATAGAACATAATTTCTATTTTTTATTTATAATAAATCTATAATAACACATATTTTACTAATCTATACTTTAAACATAATATAAATATATTTATAATATCACATATTTTACTAATCTATATTTAAAATATATAAAATACTAACTTGATGTCGGGTAGTGTCTGACTTGAAGCTTTCACAGAGTCGACAACTATTCGAAGTAAACACAATATATCACCATTGTCAAAATAAAAATTCAATAATATTAATTAAATAAATAACTTCAAATCAAAAATAAAATTTAAAAACTAAATATATAAACTTACCAAAATTCAAGATAGTAAAGAAAAAACTTGGAGAAATAATTTTTGTAGAGAGAAGGTGGAGAAAAAATTTAGAAAGAAGGTTTAGAGAGAAGGTAGAAGTAAAAAATGATAAAAGTAGTAGAAGAATATTTATAGAAAATGGTTGATCCTTTGTGGCAGTCAAAGCAGCAACAAAAGCCAACAATACAAAATCATCCTTTGTGGCAGCTTTAACGATCAGAAATTAAGTCTTTTGTGGCGGCCTGGGAGGCCACAAATGACTTGCTTTTGTGGCGGTCTTTACCCCCACAAAGGGTTGATTTTGTGGCTGCAAAATCCCTCACAAAATACTCATATTTCAGCTTAATTTTGTGGCAGCCTAATCTCTCACAAAATGACAACGTTGTGATTTTGTGACTACAAAATTCAGCTAAAATTTTAGTCTTTTGTGAGGGCTTTTTCAACTACAATTAAAGACCAATTTGAATTTTTGTATTTGTGAGAGTTTTTTCAGTCACTAATTTGTGAGAGTTTTTTTCGGCCACAAAATATTTAAGAAGTTGGTCACAAATGAAAGAATTTCTTGTAGTACTCTTCGCTTTAATGATAGACTATTTTAGTAAGTTAGGGTGTGAGATTTGTTTTATTATACAAATTGATTAAAATTAAGTATTAGTAATTTAATAATTTTCTCTAAATAATTAATAATTTAATAATATATTACTATTTGTACTAATTTCTTTTGTATATTATTTAGAAGATTTTTTGTTTTGACTCATTATTATTTAGAAGATTAAGATATATATATTTAATACCCAAATGGTTATGCTTAATTACTTACTTATTTTACTTTTTTGACGCAATTTATTTATTTAACTCGAAAATATCATAGATAACATAACAACATTCCTATTTTAAAAAAAATAAATAAATAACATTATTTAAAACAGATAGAGTAATAATAAACCTGAAGCGTTTATTTCCATTTTTTTTTATGCTTAAACGCTTAACCAAGAAAGAACGGTCAAGATGTTAGGCAAAACAACACGCAAAGGTTTGGATGAAAAGTAAACTCATTACATAACTGAAGCTCAAGTCAATGCCTCTTTCGATACCCAATTCATCAATACAAACACGGAGTCTCCCATGGTTGAAAATTGAAATTACTATCAAGGTAGTAATAGTCGTAGTAACAGTAATAGATAGATATATATATAGAGAGAGAAAGTGAGGTTTTGTTTTACAGAGAGAAATAAAAAACATTTAGAGAGACACTGAAGGCCAAAATAACTATACCCGATTATGGATAATAACCTTAATATCTCCGAGATCCATTTTTCAGCTTCAATCAATTAAGGAACATTAAAATCAAAATGGGTTGTCCTCAAAAGTCACGATTTTTTTTTGGGTCAACTCCTGTGCTGTTTTAAAGGGATTCATTCATCTGGGTCATTATAATTTCCTTCAATTGATGACATAGTTTGCTTTTTCAATTATTTTCAGAATCTGGGTTTCTCTCTGATTGTGTAAAGGAAGAGTCTTTTTGGAGGAGGGGTTAAGGGGATTTTTTTGGATGAGATATGGAGGAGCATGTAGCAGCTTTGCACACTGCTACTAACGCTTTGCAAGCATTAGGAAGAGGTTTTGATATTAACTTCGATACTAGGTTGCTTTATTGTAAAGGTGTTTCAGGGTCTAGAGTAGTTGAGATTGATGAGGAACATCTTATGGACTTGTTTTTGGATGATGATGTTGTTGTTCCTAATGTCTCAAGGGATATTAGAAGCTTTCATGAACCTATGGGGCGTCAGAGTTCTGGTGTCTGCAGTTTTCAAGAGGTAAACTTGAGGATTGAATTTTTTTTTAATATTAATGTTCTGTCTTCTGCTTACAATTATTTTTCATTTTTTGTGAAGAAATGTTGCCAGTTGACTTGATGAATGTTGTTTTCTAATTTTCATTTAGCAATTTCGTTGTTTAATTGCGTTAGTTGTTTGTATAAGTGTAGAGGGTTTGTGTCATTTTGTTTTGTGAATTTGGCTATTTTTTTGGGTTACCATTGAAAATTGTGGAGAAAAAACAAAAAGCTCCTTTTTATGCCTGGTGTAATGAAATTGTGGCGGGGAATGGTTGCAAACAATGTATCTGTTGAAATCCCCAAGGTGATTTTCTTTAGGATGATTTTGTTTCTCTGTTACATAAAATATGGGTTTTGTACTGTATGGCACCGACACTTAAGATTGAAGGCGTGTTCGGTGTTCAACATGACACCGAAGCATGTAGTGTTTTGTAGTGGAGGGGGTGGGGTTACGAAGTGGTGCTTGAACATTTGTGAATTATATAGGTATGTCTACAGTAATTGAGGGAGGATCTACCTTAAGCTAGATATAACCTTTGCCATTTCGAGAATGGATACTAAGATGATTCTCTTGTCTGCTAGAATTTTCCAATCAATGTTTACTAGTGATGTTTATTTCTTATGCTGTCCTTTGTCTTTCTAAATTGCCTTCATAGTATGCAAGATGATTCACTGATAATTTGTTTGCATTGAGTTTTTGAGGTAACCAAATTAGACTAATTTCAGATTTCCCTGTCATATAGAACTAGATTCATATTTTTACTTTTTTTTAAGGTCTACTAGTTTTGTTAGCTTCGAGCTTATGGTAGTTTTTCAATTGAGATAAATATTTTATTCTTAACTTACAAAAATGTGCTTATAAATTTATCAGTGGATATTAAGAATTTATATGAAAGAATTTCTGATAATGTTGTGATGCAGGAGCTCATTTTAACTCATAATTATTGTAGGATAATTTCAATTTTATTTTGCTTTAAGTTGTTGTTTAACACTTTATCCAATTGGCATTAAATTGTAGCTTTAATGAAGAAAATAATTTTAAAATTAAAGGCCAGATCTATTAGTTGTCAATCCAATGAATGTGGCTCAGTGGCTCTGTTGGTTAAGCGAACCAACAATGCTGAGTGTGTGCGGAGGACCGCAGTTCGACCCTCGCAGAACACATTCTTGGAGAGAGGCCAAGAGCTTTAAGCTGCAACCTAAGTACCCGACCGGAGATTAGTCCCATAGCTAGTTCAAAGTATCAAACTTGTGGGGATACTCTGTTGTGCCATTGGGATACCAAAGGCCCTAATTGCCGCGGTTTCCTACCAAAATATAACTATTAGTTGTCACATAATAATGAAAGCCAGATGTTGTAACCATCACATAATAATGAAAGCCAGATATTTTAACCTTCTTCTTCTTCTTCGTCTTCTTCTTCTTCTTCTCAAATCTTTGATTGTTTGTTCGTCACTTGACTGCAGATGGTGGATTATTTTAATCATAAGGCAAATATATCAGGGAAATTTCCTCTTGGGAGCTTCAACTCTGCATTTAGCTTTACTGGTTCACAACATGTAGATGCTGCAACTACAAAAACCTTATCTTCCGATGGATTTTACATTCCTCTTGCAAAGGTTCAGCTTCAAAAATCGAACTTAATGTTGCAAGAAAATGTTAGAAGGGCTGTCCCAGTGAATTGGGATCCACCATCCTTGGCAAGGTATTTATGCTTATAGTCGTGGTGTTTTGACATAAAATTAGACAACCAATTTTGACTACAGTTTAGATGGTTAACATAGTTCAAATAGATGATTTATTACACTAAACAGATGATCAAGGGATATATATAACAAGGAGTTGCAACTCATTAACATGTTTTAGCAGGATGAAAAACATCTTGTTATATTCATTAACCATCCTTCAACATAATCGACCACATATTTGAATTGCGTTAACCATTCAAATTGTTGCCAAAATTATGTGTCAAAATATCATTTCTGATATGTTGATACAAGTTATCTACATAATGCTATATCAAGGGCCTCTTCAGATGGTCTCTGACTTTTAATTACATTTTGGCAGTTTTATTGAAAATTTTGGGACACATGTTATTACATCGGTAACTATTGGTGGAAAAGATGTTATTTATATCAAGCAACACCATACTTCACCTTTGTCAAAGTTGGAGATAAAAAACTATATTCAGGATATTGGAAATCAAAGGTTCTCTGACATCAATAGCCACACAAGTTCAGGTCAAACAAAATCTAAGGATAAGGCTAGTTCACTGAAATTCCACTTTTCTTGAATTAATTAATATTATTCAGATATAGTATGAAATATAACACTGGCTTATGTTAATTTTATAATTTGCAGGGTGTTGAAGCATTTTCCTTCAATAGTCAAGGGATTTACCCTCAACCGACAACTGCAACATATCCTACCGGGAAAGAAGTATGTAATATATGTTGTGACATTTTATTTTATTATAATTTTAAATCTTGTTTTTTTCTAATTTTGAAATAAATACACTTTTGGTATATAATCTTATGATGATCTAGTACACTTTTTGGCATGGTAATATACAAGGTACAGTGTTTATGCCTATTCAGGGGTCACCTTTTAGAACCTCATTTCCAATTTTCTCATCTCTTTCCAAACTCCTAGTCCTTAATGTACAAAAAGAAAATCTTACAAGATAAATTATCCAAGATAGACTGATGCTATTCCTAGGTCTCTTGGTCTTGTCCCTGGAGCCCGTGATGGCCTCTTATGTGTCCTTGCCTACAAGTCTCGATCCTTAAGCTCATTCACTCATTCCACCTACTCCCTCTTCCCCTCCCTTCCCTCACTGTCTCTAAACTTGCATAATGGACCTATCACCTTCATTTCATTGGATGGTTTTAAAACTAAAATCTTACAATCCTTATTTGCTTTGATGCACACAAAAATGTCAAAACTAATACACTAATGAACAACGATAAATTGTCACCATTTTAGCACGTGCAAATTGCAATGTGACACAGCTCCTTCTCCATTAAATGCTCTTTTACTTTTACAGACATGAATGAAAAATTTATTCCTGGTTTTTTACAGCTTTTTTTTTTCTTGTTTATATAATTGGAATTTGGTCATTTATACATATGTTATCTGGCTTTTCTTCCCATTTCACTTCCTCTTTGTTTGGCACTTTATGGTGTGTTTGATTGGAGGTAGAAGGAGGGGAGGGGAGGGAGCCAAAATCCATCCTAGAGCTCATTTTCCTCTACTTCCATTTTGGGGAGATTTGAATGGGATGGGAGAGGAGGTCAATTTGGTCCTTTATCTTTTTGCCTTATATTCATTTTGATCTTTTATCTTTATTTTGATTCATATAGATCCTTTATCTTTTATAAGTGGTGCATTTTAGTCTTTGTCACAATCACAACAAAAGTTAACGACATCTTGTCATTGGAATCCCTTCTAACAATTGCCAATATGTATTCAGTATAATATTCTTTCAAAAAAACATCAATTTTACCAAATAATAGAGTTTCACTTGAAAAAATTCTTCTTGCATGCTTTGAAACATATGCAAACTGTTTGAAACAAAGGATATTTAACAGAGTTTATTGTATTTTCACTCTATTCTTATTAAGATTGCACTCTTAACTTTATAACTGATCCAAGATTTGATCTCAGTAGTTCGTGACAATTAATATACAGCTGCTTGAGAGAGTTATGATAAAAATGACTAAAATACACCAATTATAAAAGATAAATGACCAAAATGAATAAAAAAAAGATAAAGGACCAAAATGAATATTAGGTAAAAGATAAAGGACTAAAATTATATTTAAACCTAACTAAAATACCATTAAAAATCCCTCCCCTCTCCTTGAACCAAACATAAAACCATTAAAAATCTCTCTCCTCTTTTGAACCAAACACGTCTTCACTTCTCCTTTCTTTCTCCCCTCCCCTCCATTAAAATACCTCTCACCCCTCCCCTTCATTGAACCAAACAGACCCTTTGAACACAAGTGCTGATAATGTGTGTGATAGATCACTGCAAATTAAGAGGAATGAGGGCCCAAATAGTGGGCCCCACTCACCCAAGTCACACACCTCATACATATTTTGTTTTTAGATTAGTAGATGGAGGGAATAAAAGCTAGTTAATAATGTCTCTTATTCTATTGATATTCTATTAAAGGAATGAAGGAAGGAGAAGTGAGAAAGACATTCAGTTTCAAGAAGGATGAATGAAAGGAATAAAAGCTAGTTAATAATGTCATTTATTTTATGGTATAGAGTGAGGGAATAGGAAGAGAAAAAGGTATTCAGAAAATATTCTAAGAAATAATTAGGGGAGTTCTTTCTCTGGTTAGGAGTTCTTAGAATTTTGGTTTAGTTATTTTTTCTGCATTTTCAGATTTCCAACATTGTAAGAGCTTCAGAGCTCATCAATTCTATTTTCTATCATTGGTCCAACTTGCCGGATAGAGATAGAAGCTAGCGAAACCGAATGCCACCGAAAATGTCTGACTAAGTTGAGGCTTTGGAGATAAGAATGACTGAGATGGAAGGTTCAGTGCGTCAAACCTTAGATGAATTTCGTCATGCTATTTTGACAGTTTTTAAAACTGTTGAATCGACCTACATCTGGTGTGTCGCAAACAACCGATGAGCTAATTACGGAATACAAGATGGCGGTGAAGAAGGTGGAGCTTCCGTCATTTGATGGTGACGATCCAGTGGGGTGGATCACGCAAGCAGAGACATATTTTGAGGTACATGGAATATCTGAAGAAGTGAAGGTTCATTTGGCGAAAATTAGCATGGAGGGAGCAACCATTCATTGGTTTAATCTTCTATGTGAAACGGAGGATGACCTCACATGGTTAAAGTGGAATGAAGCGCTGATTGAGAGATATGGAGGAAGAAAGAGCGATAATTCATTCGAACAATTGAAAGATCTTCAACAAACTGGAGATGTGGAAGAGTACATTTCAGATTTCAAATATTTCTCTTCCCAGGTTATGCATCTCCTCGAAGAACAATACCTTGGGCATTTTTTGGGTGGTCTCCAACTAGAGGTACGTTTTTGCGAGTAAGGACCTTCAACCCTAAGACACGTGTAGAGGCGATGAAATTGGCTTGTGATGTTGAAACAGAGTTACGGGGCGTGTTGAATCACATAGGAAGCGGAGGTGGAGGTTGTTCGTAAAACTGGAAAGGGGGAAGAGAAGGAAGTAATGAGCTTACTAATAGAAACGGGTCTGGACTGGGTTTTTTACCAGGCCCAAACAACGGAAATACGAGTTCTGGGCCAAGTGGGGGAACCCAATCTAGAATTACTCTAACTGAGTCAAATGCTAGCCCGAAATTGAGCATGCAAGGAGGCAACCTTAATCAGACCCAAACACAAACAAATGGCAATGAGGTGCGAAGGGGGAACCACAAAAATCGCAACCAAGGAACCAAGCATCTTCCATATTCTGAATTAATGGATCGTAAGGCGCGAGACCTCTGTTTTCGATGTGGGAAAGGTTCCATCCTCTTCATCAATGTGCTGAAAAACAGTTGCGTTTTGTGATTCTGGGAAATGATGAAGTGACAGACGACGCCGGTGAAGTCCTAGCTATCGAATTGAAGGAAGGGGAGGAAGACACTGCAGTAAGATGCAACTCCACAATGGTGTTCAGAATAGCAGAGGAAGGCAGAGCTTGAAATTTGTTCCCTTTTCCCCTACGTTTGGAAGGTACCATGAAGGGCATATCGGTCACGATGATGGTGGACACTGGTGCTACTCACAATATTGTGACTCCTCGAATGGCTGCAGTTCTACAGCTTCCAATAGAACAAATCCCGGTTACGATGGCGAAATTTGGAAACGGTTCTCGTGTGGCCATAACAGAGAAGTGTGGGAAATTTGACATTCAAATCGGAAGGTTTGATACCACTACTGAAGCTTACATAGTGGAATTACAAGGTGAGGACATGATTTTGGAAGTGGCTTGGCTGCATAAGTTAGGCAAGGTGTTATTTGATTGGGAAGAAATGGCAATTTGCTTGGACTGGAAAGGAAAAGCTGTGAAGCTGCAGTGTCAAAATCCGGAGAATTGGAGAATCAATCAGGAAAAAGAACTTAATGTTGTTACCCCAAATATACCAAGGCCAAGAAAAATCATAACATGGGAAGGGAATAAGGAAACCATCAGTTGGGAACTTGGAAGTCTGCAACAGAATCGATGTCATAGTATTAGCCTTGAGGACAAAGCTCATTTTGAAGCGGGTGGCAATGATAGAACACTGCAAATTAAGAAGAATGAAGGCTCAAAGAGTGGGCCCCACTCACCCAAGTCACACACCTCACACACATTTAATTTCTAGAATGATAGATGGAGGGTATAGAAACTAGTTAATAATGTCTTTTATTCTACTGATATTCCATTAGAGGAATGAGGCAAAGAGAAGTGGGAAAGGCATTCAGTTTCAAGAAGGATGAATGAAAGAAATAAAAGCTAGTTAATAACGTCATTTATTTTATGTTATAAGAATGAGGGAATAGGAAGAGGAAAAGGTATTCATAAAATCTTCTAAGAAATAATTAGGGGAATTCTTTCTTTGGTTAGGAGCAATTTTGCTCTGGTTTAGGAGTTCTTAGAACTCTGGTTTAATTCTTTTTTCTGCATTTTCAGATTTCCAGCATTGGAAGAGCTTTAGAGCTCGTCAATTCTAGTCAATAAAATTCTGATTTCTATCAGTGTAGATAGGGACTATGCACCGGCATGAATGTGAAGAATTCATGCTTACTGTTGAATGTATGCACATATCCATCTATTGGTGCAGGCACTTGTGCCATGCACAAACACTGTGATGTAGCATCGAAACATGTCGGTGTCAGACACCGTCATCACGACACTATCACCTTGATTATATTCAATTAATTATTTTCTCAAATTATTACCAGTGTCGACGTGTCAGTGACAGTGTCTTGTCTGGTGTTAGTATTTGTGTTTCATAGCAGTGAATTGAATGAGATATTACAAAAAATTTGATATTATAAAGCATGTGTCTAGAAATTTGCATTATAATGTATTTTCTCACAAAATATAACTTCTAAGCATTATTCCGCACGAGGTGATTGTTATATAATGTATTTACTATTATACTCATTTTTCCCTTTTAACACTAATAAATACTTATTATTCAGGATGTCACAGTCATTTTTCGAAGAAGAGGAGGTGATGATTTAGAACAAAACCACCATGTATGGTTAAAAACTGTAAAATCTTCGCCAGATATCATAGAGATGACTTTCTGTCCAATAACAGATCTCCTTGATGAAATACCTGCAAAGGAGCATTTGACCCGCGCCATTGGTCTTTATCTTGAATGTAAGTCAACTTATCCTTTAGGTTATAGATGATTTCAATTTTTTTTTTCTTATTGGATTCTAGGAGTGTGATCTAATATCAATTGCACATTTCTTTTTCCTTTATTGTGAATTTTGTGGTCAGATAAACCTCCAATTGAAGAACTTAGATACTTCCTAGAGTTTCAGATTCCTCGTGTTTGGGCTCCTTTACATGACAGGATTATTGGTCAACAAAGGAAAGAACCTGTTTGCCCATCTTTGCAATTCAGCATAATGGGCCAAAAACTTTACGTCAGCCAAGAACAGGTAAATTATCATTTGTGGTGTTTTCCTTCTTTTTGAAACTTTTTATCTCGCGTCGAAATTTCTTTCAAAGAGATTTCTGTGAACATTACATAACGGAATGTTTCTGTGTAATATCATAATCCCTTCTGCGAAATGTATTGTTAAAGAAAAAGTATCTGAGTATGCCAATTTTTTATTATCTGCACTATGCTATATGGTAGAACGTTATGTCGTCGTTTGATTAGTATAGCCGACCCTACTTAGTGGGATATGCTTGATTGTTGTCGTCGTTTGGAGAAGAGAGATTTGTTAGAAATTTGTATATGGATCTAAGAAGTTTTATCTATTGTTGTTTGGTGATTAATTTTATACTACCTTTTTCCTTTATTATGAGCCCCTTATAGGGAAAAATATTGTAACCAAGTATAAGCTCAATTTCAAATTACTAGATATATTTATTATAATTTTGTCAAATATACCTGTAATAATACTACCAAGTGTCTTGGAATATCAAAAGTCAGAATGGAACACATTCGTGTGCAAAAGGGCAATGTAGAAATATTGGTATACAAAATGTACACATTAAATATACTACCTACTTTTCTCAGTATTTGTGAGAAGTGTCAAGGACTTTTTTAAAGGGACAAAGTTAGTATATATTAGTTAGTTAAAGCCATCAAATTTTAGATGAAAGCTGGAATATATGTAATAAATTTTACTTGAAGTTTGATGGTTCTCAATAATGCAGATTACAGCTGGACGTAGACCAGTAACTGGCTTACGTCTCTGTCTTGAAGGAATCAAGCAGAATCGGCTCAGTGTTCATCTTCAACACTTGGTATCCCTCCCAAAGATCCTTCAACCATATTGGGACAGTCATGTAGCTATTGGCGCTCCCAAGTGGCAAGGACCTGAGGAACAAGATAGCCGATGGTTTGAGCCGGTCAAGTGGAAGAATTTTTCTCATGTGAGCACTGCACCTATAGAGAATCCTGAAACCTTCATAGCAGACTTCTCTGGTGTCTACATAGTCACTGGAGCACAGCTTGGAGTATGGGATTTCGGATCACGGAATGTACTTTACATGAAGCTTTTGTACTCAAGGTTACCCGGCTGCACGATCCGTAGATCACTATGGGATCACATACCAAACAATTTACCAAAATCTGCAATCGCTGGCAACACTTCCAACACGGATGGCGCAATGGGCGTCAGTTCTAGAGAAAACAATACCGCAGTGAACAAGTTATTGAAGCTTGTCGACTTATCCGAAATGACCAAAGGACCTGAAGATCCTCCTGGTCATTGGTTAGTTACTGGTGGAAAGCTCGGTGTTGAAAAAGGGAAAATCGTTTTGAGATTGAAATATTCATTGCTTAATTACTGAACATACCGGCATGACTTGTGTTAGTAGAAGCAATGTTTTAGGTGAGTATAGTTTAGTTTTCTCTTGTGGTTAATGTGAAAACCATTTTGAGGTTTGATAACTTGAGTTGAATAGGAATATTATACTGTTTAGTTGGTTGTTATTACTTGATCCATATTGTGGCAGTAAATGCTGTTTTTATTGCTGCTGTTGATATGGTCATGTGGATATCTCATAGGAGTTAGAATCTTTTTTCAAACAATTCCAAGTTAAAGTAATGTTCATATTTTCTTATAATATTGAGAATACAAAATGACAAGACAGATGTCCTGTATTTCCTCCATCCCTCAAAACAAAACTATAGGGCAAAAAATGATCTTGAATTCTTGAACATCCTTATTATCTATTTATTCTATTTGGGAGTATTCCTTAACCGGTTGTGAATTTACCAAATTTTATGCTACTAAGGATGCAATAATATAACAAGTAATTGGTTTTAAAATAGTTAATAAGTTTTAGTTAAGAATAAATTAATTTGAAGTATTTAATTTTAAACTTTGGTTGAAATATTCTTTAGTTAAACTTTAATTATCTCTGGATTTTGACATGGTTCTAGATTATATAAAGTGTGCAACAATACAACTTTTTATTTTATATATTGCTTTTTTT
>JBBPBT010000556.1:4149414-4162140 GCA_037974875.1 Cicer bijugum | reverse complement strand
AAATTATAATATATATATATATATATATATATATATGTTAAAAAATATAATGAACAAAAGTTTACTACATATGTGTTATGAAAAAAATATGTTAACACTAAATTTTTATCAATTAAATTATATATTTATAATTGAATGCTATTTTTTATTTTAATTTTTCTTATTATAAATGATGGTTTCAATGTTAAAAAATTAAGTATTGTATAAAATTAATATTATAAAATAACTATATTTATAATATATAAAATATTACGTATAAAACTTATAAAATTAATTAATATCCGCGCAGCGCGTAGACCATAATCTAGTTATTTATAAAACTTGATGTTGTTTGGGAAGAGGTTGCTTATTTAAATTATGAAGGAATAAAGTTTGAGGAAGATCATGACTTTGATGATTTCAATAAGATTAATTTTCTGCAAAGGATTTTGAAAAATCCAAATGACATTCCCTCTAGTAAAATTTGAAAGTACTAGAAAACACAAGATATTGAAGAATTAAATTATGTTTTGTCGTTTTTAAAAAATACTTTGAATGTCTTAAATAAAATTGTTCTTTATTAAAACATTCAATTTGCTTTTATAAACAAGTTTAGACATAATAAGGTTGAATCATAAAGAAGTAAGATGAGAGAAATAGAAAGAGATAAATGAGATACATATATTTTTATACTAATTTACAACATACTATTGTAACACTAGTCCTCATCTTACAGAGATTTTTTTGTCTCAGTACAATCGATGATTTAATCCACTGTTACAATTAATAGCATACAAGTATGCTTTCCTCTACCTTTTTCAGGCTTTGAGTATTTTTCTCTAATCTCTCCAAGTATGCTTTCCTCTCATGATCTCTATTGACTCGAGCAAGTTCTTATTAAATAGAGAGAAGAAGTGTGCGTTGAAAATATTACCGTTGGAGATCTTCAATCACCATTTAAGGCATACCAATCTTTAATATGTGTGTATAAATATATATATATATATATATATATTCATGAATGGTTATGCATATCTTGGTATGAAGATATGGAATCGGAGAATACAAAGATCAGAGCATGTCTTAACGACCTTTAGACAAGTAGCAGACTCATGATTGGAGTATTGACTTTCATCATAGCATTGACTTATTTAAGAGCATACATCATAAACTAGAGTCAGACGGTCAATTGCTTGTCAAGCTTATTAGGGACAGGCAAACAAAGCATAGTTGCGTTCAATAGAGACAATTGAAACAAAAACATATCATGTATTTCCAAAGTCACCAGAATCAGAGTATTGCTTGCATTACTAGGGGCATGTGTTAGAGCACTTTCACCAGAGTCAGACATAACTTTAACATCTTCAGAGTCATTGATAACTTTGTTTAGCAGATTATTTTTTCCTTGTTCATCAGAGGGTCTAACTTATATCAGAACGCATACTTGTAACGGTTTGATTTGAACTAAATAATGCAATACTTCTTAGTGCTATATTATGACTTGCTCTATTAGTAGACATAAGTACTTGTTATTTAGGTGATAATATTTTTGTGTTTAGAAACACTTTATCATCATATCTAAATAAATATAGTTATAGAATAATTGTTCTTTACGTTTTTATCATTAAAAAAATCAACCAACAATTGTAGCTAAAATCACTTTTACACTCACATAACACTTTGCCCTGACAAAACTTTATTTGCCAGTACTTTCAAGATTGAACATAGGATGCTTCATTGGGTTGTAGCAAAATATTTGAATGTGCGTAAGCACAACTTTCCTAGGATTAATGATTGTGGTGTATTCTTGATGTGGTTGATCTCTAAGCATCGAAAGATAAATTGGCCTACTTCTATTCCTCAACATATTAGTGCATCTTTTCCTTTTCTTTGCGTGATAAACTTGTTTATGGAGCAATTTTATGTTATTTCCTTAACAGACAAAACTCTTCTTACTCATCCTGCAAATAGATTCACCAAACTATTGTATAAAAAGTGAGATGCATTGAGGATGATAGAGGAAATTGGGTCAAAAAAGTTACTGTTCAGGAAAGAGTCCTTAAAGATGTTGAGATAGATGAAGCTCTTGATCAAATGGAAATTCCTGAGAATGTTGAAAGTACTTCTAAAGTTGTTCGTACTTGTTTTCTAGTTTTGAAGATTGAGTTATGCAGTGCATGTATTGGTTTAAGAATCATATGACATGGAGGAGAGTCTATATGCCTATTTTTCAATCTATTTTCCTCCACCACCACCTTAGTATCCTCATACTAGTTTTATGTTTTTTTTTTTTTTTAGTTTCTCTTATTTCATACTTGCTTCCTTGGTTTGTAATATATTTAATTTCTCTGAATTACGTTTTAGGATTTTGTACTATGGTTTTTAATATGTTTAATTTCTCTAAATTAAATTCCATTTAAGATTTTGTACTACGGTTTGTAATATTACATTTGGATAATTTTTCAAATGTTTTAGTGCTTTGTTTTTAATGTGTATGGCTTATGATTTTGTTGATTCCATGATCAATTTTACTTCCCACACCCCTTAATTTTTTTTTTAACCCAAAATACTCAAATTGCCCTTCCCTCTTTATTCAATTAAACCACTTTTCTCAACCTTCTTCAACCTTAATCTTCATTAACTACCAACTTCAACCTTCTTCATTATTCTTTAATATTCTTCTTTTTCATCATCCTCATCTTCATCATTTTGATACATTTCATGTTCAATAAACTTCAATCACTTTGAACATCTTCATCATTTTCATCATCCTCATCATTATAGTGAATCAAAATAAGTAGGTATGTATTTTGCAGCTGATATTTTTTTTTCCAGATCTGAATTTCGTACGTGAACTCATTTCACGTACCTTCACGTGAACTGAATTCACGTAGCTAATAAGATGAAGATTTTTTTGAATTTACGTGAATTAGGTTCATGTAGGCATACATGAATTAAGATTGCGCATGGTAATGGAGTTTGTATGTTGTTGTAACATACGTGAAATGAGATTACGTAGGCGTACGTGAACTCAATTCACATAGCACACAAGTAAATTGAATTCACATGTACATACTGAACTCAATTCACTTAAAGAAGGAAAAATTTGGCAATTTATACGTACGTGAACTGAGTTCACGTAGGCTCACTTAATTTTAATTCACGTAAGTGATACGTGAACTGAGTTCACGTAGGCCATTTTATCAAAGTCAACTACACATGCATATCAATTTTTTCACTTTATAACCTCATCAATATAATAATGGTTGATTACAAATTTTTCTAAATTTAAACTAATTAATCAACCAACCATAATACTTTAATAATCTGCTCTACCTTTCGATCATCAAAATCACTATGCAATTTCTTTTTGTTTAGAAACAATTTTGGTATCTGTATAACTATATAATTATATTTAAGAAACGAAAATTAAACATAACCCCACAACCACTTTTGGTATTAGCCTTTCATTTATCCAATAACAACTTAATATTTTGAATTTATTCAACTAGAAGGGAGGAAAAGAACAAGGATTATAATTCCATAATAACCAAGAAAAAGTAATGATTGATAATAACAAATATCCAAAAGGAATTTGACATTAATATGACAGCGGCAATGATTTTCATTTCCATTACATGACTCCAAGTGACCTACATGTACTCAAAGTTCACGTAAGCTATTTTACGTGAATTTGACATTGAATCTATTCACGTAGGCCATTTTGAATTCACGTACGCATTTTAAGTTCCGTAAGCCATTTTAAACATGCCATTTTGAATTTTTTTTTATTGTGTTTAACAATTGTTATATTATATTAATGTAATTTATTGGATGCAGTTAAATGGATGAAGGGGAGACAACATTGATGAAATGTATGAAAGTTTGGAACACGATGTGTTTGAAGAAATGTCTGATGATTTGGATCGTGATTTTGAAGAAATGTGTGAGGATGTGGAACCTAATTTTGACGCTATGAATGACGGAGTTAAACATGTTATGATTGGTTTGACTGATATGTTTACAACCGTCGTGATGTTTGATAAACGAGATGAATTATTGAAATGGGCTAGAAAGGTTGGAAGGGAAAACGGAATTGTTGTTGTGATTTTCAGATCTAAAAATGCGACCGCATGACCAAGAACAAAGACAAAATTAATTCTTGGTTGTGAAAGAAGTGGTAAATATAGACAATGGAAGAATCCTAATATTACGAGGACTACTTGAACTAGAAAATGTGATTGTCCATTAGATTGAGAGGAACACGATCAAGTGTTGGTGATGGATAGTATTTACATGTAATATGTGGTCATCATAACCACGAATTGGCCAAAAAACTGACCGGTCACTCTTTCTTAGGTCGATTGTCTCAAGATGAGAAAAATGTACTTGGTGATATGACAAAGAACTTTGTAAAACCAAAAAACATTTTAATGACATTGAGGGATCACAATGTTGAAAGTTTAATGACAATAAAACAAGTTTACAATGCACGTCAAGTATATCGTTCATCAGTTAGAGGCAATATAACATAAATGCAACATCTTTTGACATTGATGGAACGCGACAAATACGTATATCGATATAGGAAAGTAGAAGGTTCAGATGAGTTGAGGGACATCTTTTGGGTCCATCCAGACGCTATCACTATTGTAAATGATTTTCACATAATATTGATTATGGATAGCACTTACAAGACCTGTAGATATCGAATGTCATTACTTGAGATTATTGGTGTTACATCTACTGAAATGATATTTTGTGTGGGATTTGCATATCTACAATCTGAGCATGTTGATAACTTCACATGGGCACTACAAATGGTGAAAGAATAGATTACAAGTGGTGAAGTTGAAGTCATTGTCACTGATAGAGACCTTGCTTTGATGAACGCGGTTGAAAATGTTTTTCTAAAAGAAGTGAATTTATTATGCTTGTTTCATATATGCAAGAATGTGAAAGCCAAGTGCAAGATGATTGTGTTTCCCAAAAAGAAGCAAGTGTAAATAATGGAGGCATGGGAGGCTCTTATTTACAGTTATGATGAGACTCAGTACTACACGAAGTTGGCTATCTTTGAAAGAATTTGTAGTAGTTGTTCTATTTTTTATGATTATGTACACGAGCAGTGGTTAATTCCTCACAAGGAAAGGTTTGTTGAGGCGTGGGCAAATAGAGTTATGCACTTTGGGAACAAGACAACACAAAGGGTTGAGTCGGCGCATTGGAGTTTGAAAAGGATATTACAAGATAGTATTGGTGATATATGCAGTGTTTGGGAAACCATCAACAACATGATTGCATTACAACACAATGAGATAATAACATCATTTGAAAAGAGCATAATTCAAAAGGTGCATCAATATAGTAACAGATTATATGCGTATTTGCGTGGTGTTGTGTCAAAAAAATGCAATTGATCACATTGCGGCAGAGTATGACCGCGTCAAATATGTAGGTATTGATCAAACTGAGTGTCGTTGCACAATTAGGACAACTCATGGTCTACCTTGTGCATGTGAAATAGCCATGTATAGTATGATCCCACGTTCCATTCCATTGAATGCTATTCATGTTTGGTGGAGTAAACTATCTTTTCTTGTTGATGCATCGAGTAAACCTTCAGAGTTATCTGTGAAACATGAAATAGATGTCATAGTGAAAAAGTTTGAAGAACTTGATGTACCTGGCAAAATTTCACTTAAAGGTAAATTACGAGAGATCGCGTATCCATCGAAAACGTCGATGTTTCCACCGGTTGCCAAGGTTAAAACAAAAGGTGCACCAAAAAAAGGAAAAAGTAAGGTATCAAAAAGAGATAAATCAACGAAGTGCGATACATCTTGGTGGGAGTATGTGGATGCAAGTATTCGATGTAGTAGCACAAATGCATGTAGCACTATTGATACCAGTAAATTAGAAAACATGGAACCTCGACCCTCAGTCCAAAAGGTCACACCTCGACCATCAGCCCAAAAGCTCACACCTCAACCATCAGTTAGCAAAGTTCAACAACCAAGAGTTCTTGTCTTCAAAGATTGGTTGCCTGTTGAAATTCATAATTTCATAGATGACGTTATTGATGTCGGTGATGATGGTAATTGTGGATATCGTGCAGTCGCAGCTTTACTTGGAATGGTGAAAACTATTGGGCAATCATCCGTCAACAGTGTATTAATAAGCTTCAAGAGTTCATGTCTCATTACGAGATACTATTTGGTGGAGAAAATTATGTTCGACAACTTATACACAATGTGTATGATGAGCAAGTTGCAACAAAGGATAATTGGATGACACTTCCAGAAATGGGATATGTGATTGCTTCAAAGTTTAACGTAGTTGTCATGACATTATCACTTCACCAATCGCAAACATATTTTCCACTTCGAAGTCCACCAACAACATCTATGTCAGATCATCGTGTGATCGTTATTGCATTTGTTAATAACTGTCATTTCGTACAGGTATAAATGGATAATTAATAATCTATAATTGTTTTATAATTGATAATTCATAATTGATTTATAATTTTATTTTAATTTAACAGGTTTACTTAAAGTCAGATTCTCCTATACCACCAATAAGTAGTTTGTGGAAAAGATATTGCAACGAAGAAGCACGACAATGGGATAATATTTACAGGGATCGCATGCAATATTGGTTGCAGATATTTCCAAAAACTATCAATGAAGTTATTGTAAACTGAATTAACGTATAATGAAGTTGTTTGATTAATTAACGTGTAATGAAGTTGTTTATTTAATTAACTTGTTTATTTAATTAAGTTGTTTATTTAATTAATTAACTTGTTTATTTAATTAACTTGTTTAATTATTTAACTTGTTTATTTAATTAACTTGTTTATTTAATTAAGTTGTTTAATTAATTAACTTGTTTATTTAATTAACTTGTTTAATTATTTTTTTCCAAATCCAAAATCTAAAAAAGGTATCAAAAATAGAAATCCAAAATCCAAATCTAATATCAAATAGATCCTAAATCTAAAATACAAAATCTAAATCTAAAATAGATATCGCAAAACCAAAATATCCAAAATATCCATAATCCAGATGTCCATAATCAAAAATATCCATAATCCAAAATATCCATAAACCAGATGTCGCAATACCAAAATACAAAATCCAAAATAGATATCAAATAGATCCAAAATACAACATCTAAATCCTAAGTCTGCCTATGTCTCCTACGGTATGACACTACATTAGTCCAATCTCTACCAGCACCACTCTAAGAGCGAAATACCAAAATTAATTCATTGACGAGTGCGATGCCATCAGGTAATACCAGTTGTCAACTCAGAAGCTCCTCTGCAATTTGTATTGCCCGACGCTGCATTAAAAAGCACATTAATTAATTAAATGATTAATAATATTAATAAAGTTATAACTTAAAGTTAAATGAATTTACCATTATGACATCTGAAGCATGATCATCATCGGTAGGTTCTGCAACTGAATGAGCTACATAGACTGGTTCTCTGCAACTGATATATGGATGAGAAATTCGACGAAACCAGTTCATGTACTCATTAGTGCACTCTGCAGGTCTGTGTACAACTGTCCCAACGTCTACTACATGAACAACATATTGCGTAAACATGATGTCCATTTCCTCTGGTGTGGTCGTCTAGCCTACAATCTCCAAAGGTGAACCAGGGATGGTTTGGACCAGTCCATATTGACGCAATACCCTATCTGATAAGTGAACATACATCTTGGGACCCCAGTGTATCCATCCTCTAAATAGTGAACCAACTTCAAATGGTCGCTTCAGTCTATGCTCTCTATAGGGTGTCCAACATATGTCGTCAACAACAATCTCGTCCAGTGTTTTCCTAAATGGAATAACCAAACTTTTATCCCGTTTTGGCTTCCATTTAAGTGCTCTCGGGTATTCCTCATCATAAGTCTGAGATAGTCGACAACAATTCGCACACAATGTTGGAAAATGCTCATACACCCACGCCTGCACATATGTAATAACATATTCATAAATCAGTAAATCAAAAAACCACAAATAGATGAAATCAATCAAACAACGAAAGCAACTGCAAATACCTGTAATAGTGTCAAATATCCGGATACCGTCCTAGTCCGATGCATGCTCGCTTCTCGAAGATTATCGTACATGTAAGCAAGCGCATCAACACCCCATGCATATCCCCCACATGAGTCGAGGTCTCTAAAGCATCCTAGGTAGGCAACACTCACTGCGAAGGCACTCTTGTCGCTGAACAAGGTGCAACCCACCAAAAATAAAAGAAATGCCCTCGAAGCCATCTGCCAATGCTGATCAGCACATCGCTGATGATATACGTCGAGCAACCAACTATATTGAACAGTGGTTGTCCGCGTCATGTTAAACTCAGCATATGCATCAGCCAGACTAACCCCAGCTAACTCACCCAATAACTCAGCAGCTTCATCCTTACTAAATATATTCACGCTAAAAAACGCATCGGTGATGGTCATCTCCCCAATTGGAAGATGAAAGTTGTTAGTGTCGTGATGCCATCTCTCGACAAAGGCATAAATTAGACATTTGTTGATCATCTCGTAGCTGCATTTTAGCAATGGATGTAAACTAGAACTTCTAACAAGTTCCTCAACCTCTTCATTTTCAATGACAACTTTTAATTTTTCTCCATTGTTGAAAACCCTTAACTCTCCGCGATTATGAAATAAATTAACCATACAAATATAAGTTGAAACACATTAACCAAAATTAAATATTTCATTTCATTAAAATAAATATTTAATTTCATTAAAATATATACTTACAACGTCGTCCCATAGTCGTGTTGCAACATGATCACCATATGTCCTTAAGACAGACCTGTCAATCGGACCCCCAGAATATCCGTCAGCTGCTTCAGTTTGGGCCTCATCAGGGTGGGCCTCATCAACATGGGCATCATTAGCATGTTGGGCCTCATCTGCTTGCTCCTGTTCTGCTTTCGCATGTTCTATTTGTTGCCTCTGCAATCTTTGTCAGTGACGCAATTCAAGCCGAGCACGGTGAGCCCGTGCAGAAGCAGTTGGTCTAACACGACGACTTTCAGGCCCTTCTATAACATGACTGTCTCTATCAATAAACATTGTTCTCACCATTTCTGCATAATAAACATTAAGATTCAGAAAACATAATAAACATGAACCCTTTGCAAACATTGTAACATTAGAAAGCCTTTCATCATCATAGAATTATCTTAAACCCAATGACAAAACCAAAGAACGCCAACTTGATTAGGTAGAGCAGCATAAAAACGCATGATGCATCACATATCAAAATATGTAGAAATAACCAAACATTATGATGCAAGGAATTGGAATTGGACATCACATATCACAACACAACCCTCAATTCCTGCCTACGTGAACTCCATGACCTATCTACGTGAACTCCATGACCCTAAATCCTGCCTACGTGAACTCAGTTGACGTACGTGAACTCCATGACTAGCCTACGTGAACTGAGTTCACGTTCATCATTTGATTTCAACAGAAAACCCATAAACCCATAAAACCCAAAAAACAATCCTAAACACATAATGTGTTGAAGAAGCTTAAAAATGAAAATGATGAACCCAGAAAACCTTAAAAACGAAAATGGTATTGAATGTCTTGAAGAAGCTTAACCCAAAAACGAAAAACAACAATGGCTTACTCAAGATGGTGTTGAATGTGTTGAAGATGGTGTTCAAGATGATTGAAGAATATAAATTGTTGAAGATGAAGGAGATGAAGATGTAAGGTTGAAGGAGATGAAGGTTAGGTTGAAGGAGATGAAGGTTGAGAAAAGTGATTTAATTGAATAAAGAGGGAAGGGCAATTTGGGTATTTTGGGTTTAAAAAAAATTGAGGGGTGTGGAAAGTAAAATGAGGGGTGTGGGAAGTAAAATTGTTCCATGATTCCTTTCTGTTTTATGAGTTGCGGTTCATTTTTGGTGTAGTCATGAATTTATGGATTCAACATTTAAGTTATCATTATTTGATGTTGCAAGCGAATATTTTGATGCTGCTAATTTTGTGGTTATACTTTCTCTTTGATGGTGTCAAGAGAGGGAGAAAGAAGTGGAAATTTTGTATCAAAGTTTCTAAATCATTCATTGTATGTATTAATGACACAAATTCAGCGAGAACATTCTCGTACCATTTCCTTTTCATCTATATTGAGAAGTTCATCAACAAACTTTTGGCAAAGTTTTGTAAGTTTTGCCATCATTGAAAAAAGGAGTATGTAATTGTCACATTCCCTAAAGTAAACTTAGTATTTTGATAGATCTTAAACTTGGTTTCTTTAGTTAGATTGTGTGAGTATGCCTTGTTGATTCTTTATTTCTCAAACATTCACAAATGTCTTGAATAATAAAAAACAACATGAAAAACATATTTTATCATGCATAACTTTAGTTGTATGATATAAACTTGTTGGCACACTTTAAATTACATTAAAAACTTTTTTATATGATTTTTATTTTATAAATTAACTCACAAGTAAATCGATTTACAGATGTCCTAAACTCATTTATGATATTCTAAACCTTGTGAATCAACTCATACACTTTAAAGATATTTTTTTTAAGTCGACTCACACTCATGTAAATCGACTTGCATTGCTTCAAAATGAAATCCTCAACTTTCAAGAAATACGTGAATTGATTCACAAATTCTGTAAGTCAATTCACACAACGTGTAGAGTTAGTTTCTTACAATTACAAATCAAATGTTTTAGATAGGATGTATTGTTCTTTGGCCAACTAACTCAAGTGTCTTTATATATTAATCTAAACCTTCGTTTTAACTAAGAACACTTTCACCTATTCCTAAATTTTCATGCACTCAAGATCATAATCTATATTAAACACTTTATTTCTTTTGATTTAAGTCTTGATTTTTAATGAGTCTTTGAATGAGAAAAATAAAGAGAAGAGATATATGTTCCTTATCTATTTGAACTTCACCCTCTTCAAGCTTTTAGTTAGGATGTCTACCTTTTGATCATGGATATTGCAGTGCACTAGTTTCATCCTTCCTTTCACCACTTGATATCTTGAGAAGTGAAACCTTGTTTCTATATGTTTGCTCCTTCTCTGAACACTTGGATGTCTTGCGCATTCTCGAGCAAAATATCCTACTTCACCACACTTATAGCACAGTTTCATGTGCTTTGCTGATTTGTTCAAACAGTCATTGGTTTTCTCTTTTTAATTCTTTACATTCTACATTTTACATTCATTATTCTTTTTATTTCTAAGTGATCGTTGGTGCAAGATTGATTTTCTTGTTGTCACTTTCAAAGTTCTATTTTGTGCCATTTTCGTTATTTGAATTGTGCATTTAAAAAATTGTTTTGAACTTACATCAATTGAATTTATTATTTTAGATATTTTTTTAGAGAAATCCAATTTCTTTTTGTATTTTTTAAATTAATATAAATATGGAAATAAAAGATGATATTTTTTTTGTAAGATTGAAAATTGAATTTATTATTATTTTTATCATTTTTTTAGATTTTATTAATTTTTTAAAATAAATTCAGAATTTTCTATAAGATGAATTATAAAATGGGAGACAAAATACTAATTTTAACAAGAAAAGGGTAAAACAGTAAAAATATCACATAAGACCTCCATTGTCTTTTCCTATTAGTTTTTCTTACTCCAGAACAAGGGAAGGTGTTTCCCTCCTTCCTTCCTCCTCCTTATTTGTCCCATAATTTTTTTAATATTTCCAATCATAGTCACATATCCTTCGTCTTCTTCTTCTTTTAAACCAAAACTAAGAAAGCACAAAAAATCTCAAAACCCATAAAAACACCCCAAAAAAATCTAAAA
This sequence comes from Cicer bijugum, assembly GCA_037974875.1. Lineage (NCBI taxonomy): Eukaryota > Viridiplantae > Streptophyta > Magnoliopsida > Fabales > Fabaceae > Cicer > Cicer bijugum. Next base: position 4,150,304 of record JBBPBT010000556.1, on the reverse strand, counting down.
CATCATCAATCCCCCAAAATGAATCTAATGTGACATTCTTGGATTAAAATCATGGTGGACAAGACATCGCACCTCACTGCATTAGTGCCCATCTCCAATCTAGCTTCAACGATACGTTTCAAAAATTGCAAAGATTAAACATTCGAATAATGTTATTGATACATAAAATTTAATATAAAATAAGATATAAATACATTATTAATAATAATAAGATATGATTTGTCTCATCTTTAATATAAAAAATAAGGGTGATAAAAAATTCCATAATATGAAAAATTCAAATTTAAAAATAGAGAAATACAAAATTAAATTTAAATAAAATTCAGGATTAAGTATGAATTTAACTCAACATAATATTAGACATAGACTAAAACAACCAGAAGAACTATGCATTCACAATACCTTCACCTATGGTTCTCTATCTTATCACATTCCCTCAATTCTGAGATTGTTTCCATCTGCCTCTTTACATAATTGATTTTGGGGGTTTAACATTTTTAATTATGTTATACTTGGTTTCCCACTATTCAAGTCCTATGAAATCTTAAAAGAATCAAAATATTATTTTAAATTTTATAAATTTTTAGGATATAATTACTAAGATATCCGTAATGAATCACGAGTTTCGTGTTATTGGTATTTTTTTTTTATGTATCTCATTCAAAATTCCAACAAAAATTATTGGTATCAATGATATATATATATATATATATATTTATTCTATATTTTTTATAATTATTAATGACAAATATATGTAACAATGGAAGATGTTTGTCCCAAACTTTTTAATATTAATTAATGAAAACTATTTGTCTTGTGTTTTTTAATCACTGACAAAGTTTTATCTCATGTGTTTTTTATATATTATTGGCAAATACTTGTGTCATATT
>JBBPBT010000556.1:4131784-4149243 GCA_037974875.1 Cicer bijugum | reverse complement strand
ATGTAATTTTTTAATATTTATCAATAACAAATATTTGTCTTGTATTTTTATTTTATTATTTATTAAATTTGTCATGTATTTTTTATCAATTAATTATAAATATTTATTCTGCATTTTTTTTAATATTTTATCATTAACAAATATTTATCCTATATTTTTTCATGTATCAGTGGAAAAATATTTATCTTATAATTTTGTATATTTATCAATAATAAATATTTGTCTCATGCATTTTTATGCATTAATTATAAATATTTATTATGTGCATTTTTAAAATTTATCAATAACAAATATTTGTCATGTATTTTTCTTGTATCAATGACGAATTATTTATTTCATAATTTTTTATTTTTATCACCGCCAAATACATATCATATGTCTTTTATGCATCAATTATAAATATATATATATATATATATAATTAATTGAAGTGGCTAGCTGATCAATCTTTGTTTTCAAATTTTGAATGGTGGAATCTGTTCGTTGTTGAAATTGGAGATTCTGGACAACCATCTGCTTAACGAGGTCCTCTAATGAAGGTGCATTGTTTTGCTATTGTGGAATATTTTGTTGCTGCTGTCTAGGTTGTTGTTGTGCAGATGAATTCCCCCATCTCAGGTTGGGATGGTTTCTCCAACCTGGATTGTACCAATTGAAGCTTTCTCCATCTCATAAGCTTCTAGTCTAAGTTCTTCAAAGTGTTGCAATTGAAGCTTTCTCTCCAAACCTACTTTCTCCATCTCAAGATTACAACTCTTGACCGTCCAATAAGCACGGTGCTCTATTTCCACTAGGAGGTGACATACCTTACCAAACACAAGTCGATAAGGGGACATCCCTATTGGTGTTTTGTAGGTTGTTATATGAGCCCAAAGAGCTTCTTCAAGTCGGTGGCTCCAATCTTTCCTGTTTGGTTGCACCATTTTTTCTAAGATCTGTTTGATTTCCCTATTTGAGATTTCAGCTTGCACATTAGTTTGGGGATGATAAGGTGTAGAAACTCTGTTCACATCCCCATGCTTCTGAAGCAAAGCGTCCATGGTGTGGTTGCAAAAATGAGTTCCTTGATTACTTACGATAGCTCGGGGTATTCCAAACCTGCAAAAAAATATTTGATCTGATAAAACCTGCAACAACTTTAAAATCATTAGTCCTAGTGGGTATTGCTTCCACCCATTTCGAAACATAATCAACAACTAGTAGAATATAGACAAAACCAAAAGATACAAGAAAATAGCCCAAAAAGTCAATGCCCCATACATCAAATACTTCACATAAAAGCATAGGTTGTTGAGGCATCACACTCCTACGGGTGATTGTTGTTCCTGCTATTTGGCACTGTTCACAAGTTTTGTGAGTCTCAAAAGCATCTTTAAACAAAGTGGGCCAAAAGAAACCTGAGTCTAAGACTTTTCTTGTTGTCCATTGAGGATCAAAATGTCCCCCAGCTTGAGAGGCATGACAAAAATGAAGAATGGATTGAGCCTCATGGTGGGAAACACATCGCCTAATCACCTGGTCACTACCGAATTTTCACATATACGGATCATCCCACACATAGTATTTGGCAACCCTTTTAAGTTTGTGTATTTATTTTTGGATGGATCTGTAGGAAGGACTCCAACAACTAGATATTTAACTAAATCAACAAACCAAGGAGTTACCTCATGCAACTGTAGCAGTTGCTCATAAAGGAAGTCATCTTGAATGGGGATGTGGTCCTCATCCATTTCTATCCTGCTCAAATGATCTGCCACCAAATTTTCAGCTCCACTGTTATCTTTAATCTCTAAATCAAATTATTGCAATAACAACATCCATCGGATCAATCTCGGTTTTGCTTTTGGTTTCTTCAACAAGAACTTCAAGGTTGCACGGTTACTAAAAACAACTACCTTCGAACCTAAAAAATATGATCTAAACTTATCAAGTGCAAAAACAATAGCTAAAAGTTCCTTTTCAGTGGTAGTATAATTAGCCTATGCATAATCTAAAGTCATAGAAGTATTATAAATAACATGGGCAACCTTACCAACCCTATGTGCAAGGACTTCTCCCACTGCATAGTTAGATGTATCACACATAATTTCAAAAGGGAGGGTCCAATTGGGTGGCTGAATTATGGGAGTAGAGGTCAGTGCTGCCTTTAAGAAATCAAATGCCTTCTTGCATTTGTCATCAAAGGTGAAACTGACATATTTTTGCAGCAAATTTGATAGCGAACGAGCTATCTTGCGGAAATCCTTGATAAAGTGCCTGTAAAAACCTACATGGCCAATAAAAGTATGAATCTCGCGGATGCAAGTTGGGTAAGGCAAATTAGAAATCACATCAATCTTGGCAGGATCCACTTATATCTTATTTTTAGAGATCACATGTCCCAAAACTATGTCTTGTTCAACCATAAAATGACATTTTTCATAATTCAGCATAAGTTTAGTTTCAATACATCTATGCAACACTCTATCTAAATTTTTCAAGCATGCACCAAATGAGGAACCATACATAGTAAAATCATCCATTAAAACTTCAATACAATTTTCTATCAAGTCAGAGAAAATACTAATCATGCAACGTTGGAAAGTGTCAGGAGAACTATAGGCAAATGTGCCAAAAGGACAAGTGAACGTGGTCTTTTCTTGGTCCTATGGTGCAATATGGATATGAAAATAACCAGAAAAACCATCAAGAAAATAGTAATGTGACTTACCAGCCAACCGTTCAAGCATCTGATCAATGAATGGTAAAGGAAAATGAACTTTTCTAGTTTCCTGGTTTAGTCTCCTGTAATCGATGCATACCCTCTAGCTGTTATGCACTTGTGTGGAGATAAGTCCATTATTTTCATTTTTGACCACTATGAATCCAATTTTCTTAGAGACTACTTGCATCGAACTCACCCATTGACTATCAGAGATGGGGTATATAATGTCTGCTTGCAAGAGCTTGGTCACTTCTTTTTTTTACAATATCCAAAATTAATGGGTTAAGTCTCCTTTAGGGCAGCCTGACTGTTTTACCCCATCCTTCAGTAGTATCCTATGCATACACATGAATGAGCTAATACCAAGAATATCAGCCAAGGTCCGTCCGATTTCCTTTCTGTGTTTTCTCAAAATCTGCAATAGCTTATCTTCCTATTCATCTTCAAGTTTGGCTAAAATAATCACAGGTAACTTGCCACTTCCTTCTAAATATGCATATTTCAAATTTTTAGGAAGCGGTTTAAGCTCTATAATCGGTGGTTGTTCATTGGAAGGTACAACACAGTGGTTGAAGTTAAGTCTGCAAAATCAATTATGTTAGTAGAAATATCAATATCAACACAATGATCAACCTGCAAGGCAGCTTTAGTCTCAGCACACACAGCATAATTGAGTACTGTACAAAATTCACAAGTGTAAGTATCATCAAAACCAGGCAATGGAGGAAAATCAATAACAAACATATTGGGGTAAGTGTCATCAACCAAATCAGCAAGTAATTCAATTTGAAAAATAGAATGCTCTTCCATTCGGTGTTTCATAACATCAAAGATGTTAAATTTTATGATGCTATCACCAAATTCCATGGATAGAATTCCAACGTGCACATCAATTTTTGTTCTAGCAGTTTTCGAGAATGGTTTGCTTAAGATGATAGGCGTCTTGTTGGACTTATTATCTCCCTCCATGTCCAAAATGTAAAAATCTGAAGGAAATATTAATTCATTAACTCGAATAAGTTCATCCTCCATAAGTCCAGCAGGACGAGCATTGCTCCTGTTCGCCAATTGAATGGTAACACTTGTACCCTCTAAAGGTCCAAGAGAAAGATAGTTAAAAATAGATGTAGGCATAACATTAATGGAAGCTCCTAAATCTAACATAGCATTTTCAAATTGACTATTGCCTATGGTACATGAATGGAAAAAGTTTCTGGATCTTTGCATTTATGAGGCATGGGCTGAATGAGGGTTGAAAAATTTTGCCCCATGTTTACTCTTTCATTACCTTTTAACCTTCTCTTGTGTGTGCACATATCTTTTAGAAATTTTGCATATCTTGGAATTTGTTTAATTGCTTCAAGGAGGGGATTGTTAACTTCCACATTTCTAAATGTATTCAAGATCTCCTTGTCTTTATCTTCCTCGTCCATTCTCTTAGTCTTCACTATCCTTTGAGGAAAATGAAGTGGTATATTTTGCTCAACATCAAAATTTTTAGATATCAAAGTGTCCTCAACAACCTTGTTATTTTTCACTTCAGTTTCAAGTACCTTGTCAACAGCTTTCCCATACCTCAATGTAATTGTCGTAACATTGGGAGCATTTGGATTTACTACTGACTGTGCAACCAATTGGTTTGACCTCTGAGTCTGTAATTGATTAATTTAAGTGGCTAGATGACCAATCTTTGTTTCCAAATTTTGAATGGTGGAATCTATTCTTTGTTGAAATTGGAGATTCTAGACAGCCATCTGCTTAACGGGGTCCTCTAATGAAGGTGCATTATTTTGCTATTGTAGAATAGTTTGCTGATGTTGCCTAAGTTGTTCTGCAGATGAATTCCCCCATCTCAGGTTGGGATGGTTTCTCCAACTAGGATTGTACCTGTTAGATGACATATCATATTTGGCTTGAGGATTGTATATTTTTGTTGCATATGCTTGAAGACCATCAACAATTGGATCTTCTTGCAATGTAGGACATGAATTTGTAGGATGCTCTAGAGAAATGCAAATACCACAGACCACTGCTTGGGTTTTACCTATTGCCAATTTTTTACTAAAAATGTAAGCTTATCAAGTTTGCCTTCTAACTTATTGTGGGAATAAGCTTGAATTTTATTCACACTCCTTATCAACACTATTGAATTGATTCTAGTTGTAAACTGCTGAGAATTAATGGACATGCTTTTAATCAAAGCCTTTGTGGCTTCTAGGGTCTTATCAAAAAGTGCTCTCCCATTAGCAGCATAAAAAATGCTTATATCCATAGGTAGCAAGCCTTCATAAAAATATTGGATGAGCAATTGTTCAGAAATCTAGGGATGAGGACAGCTTGACACTATTTTCTTGAATCTCTTTCAATACTCATGTAATGATTCCCTGTCAATTTGCCAAATGCCACATATTTCTTTTTTGATTGAAGCATCTCGTGAGACAGGGAAGAATTTTTCTAGAAACAATATCTTGAGATCATTCCAACTTGTAACAGAACCTGGTTGAAGGTAGTATAACCAGTCCTTGGCAGCATGTTGGAGTGAAAATGGGAAAGCTCTCAGCTTAATGTGGTCTTTTGTGACTCCTTGAGGCTTCAGGGTAGAACACACAACATAGAATTCCTTCAAGTGTTTGTGAGGATCCTCACCTGCAAGACCATTAAACTTTTAAAGCAAGTGTATTAAACCATATTTAGGTTCAAATGGTACAATAACTTCAGGATATGTGATGTATAATGCATTATAATTGGCATTAGGTGCAACAAGTTGTCTTAAGGTTCTATTATTCGCATCAGCCATATTTTGCAGCAACTTGTCACTTTCACTATCTGACTTTGACTCGTTAACACTAGCAGCTATATTAAATCTACGACGTAAATGAAATACCTTATCTAATTCTGGTTCAAAGGAATGAAGATTCACAAAACTAGCCCTAGTCATGCATCATCATAACAATGCAATGCAAAATAACAATTCTGAAAATTCCAAAAATGTCCCTATTTCTAAAATTGAAATAAAAAATCGAAAACCCTATCAAATAAAATCCAAAAATTTCAAAAAATTGAAAAAATGGTCTAGTCGAAGGAATTTGGGATTTTGACCGACGTTTCCCATATGAGGGACTTATACGAGATTCCTATTCCTTGATTTTTGTCTGATTTTATGGCAAAATTTTAGAGCAATCCAAGACAGTCGCATGAAAACAAGATTTTTATCGGTTAATATTGTTATCAAAGAGTCCCCAGCAACGACGCCAATCTGATCAACTGTCGCACACAAGTCCAATAGAATTAATAAAATGTAAATAGAGATAATAACATGAATCATTTCACAAGGACTTCTGATATAATAATAACCGAATTGAAAGTTGAAATTAAAAAGGAAGTTTTTTAGATTTTTGATTAAAACGATTAATCCACTTATTCGAGTTTTAGACCCATCACATATTCTACCAATGAGTTTAATATCAAGTTCGTGATTCTATTCTTATTTTACTATAGAATTGATCAAACAAGCATAATCAATCCTACGTAAATTTGGTTTTTTTGATTGGATTAAGCATCACAATCATCAAAATATTACAATTAATGATTAAGCATCGGAAAATTATAATTCAACTAAATTGAAACCAAAACCAAATTCTGTCAAATAAATTTAATCGATTCTATTGAAATTCAATTTAAGCAATCAAAATATCAATATAATCAAATAAACAAGAATATAATCATGAATCGAAATTGACAGTGTAACATGAATCTCAAGGTGTTGATGAAACTCTGAACTCATGGATTAATCTTATAAAATTAGTCTTCCATGAAATTAAAATAAAAACTATTTATTTCTTGTAGCAATCTGAATCCTAATTTTTCCGTCTTTAGAAAAGAAACAAAATTTCCAATATATAGTACTTGATATTTGGCTTTAGAGTTTAGGGTTTAAAAACAAGTGACCCACTAATTAAAATTATTACAAAAGTCCATATTAGAAAGTCTGCAATTTAAGCCCAATAAAGTTTGGAATTGGTATTTTCTTCCAACTCAAAAGATGTAGCTCTGATTTTTAGCTTTTCAACATCTACTTATATGCGCCAATCCGATATCCAGAGCTCAAGTTATGGCCTACAGAGCAAGAAAGAGTCAAAATACAAATAATAAAATTAAAATACAAATAATAAAATTATAATTTAAATTGGACCCAAAGTTTAGAAACAAGCTTAAAATATTAATCTAAGCTATAAAGAGCTTTTAAAATACCTAACTAAAAAGCTAGAAACATGTGCTCAAAAGCTATGATCAATAACAAATATTTTTCATGTATCAATTATAAATATATATGATACATTCTTTTAAAATTTATTTTCACAATATTCTCTATTCTTATATTATAGTAGATTGTTTAAATATGTTTTCCTATACAAAATCGAACCAAAACAATTCATTACTTTTCAATGAATTCTTTCTTCTTGAGAGCACTTTTCTTGATAATATTTGGACACTCCGCTTTTATGTGCCCTTGGTTGCCACACTCAAAACAAGTGAAGTTTTGATTCGTAATGGAGACATTCTTCTTCCTGAAAGTTTTCCTTTCCTTAAAAGTTTTATCATTTTGAAGAAACTTACCAAATTTCTTTACTAGGAAGGTGATGTTCTCATCTCCATCTGAGTTCTCATCATCTATCTATTATCTTGACTTTGTTTTCAAAGCAATGCTCTTTGGTTTCTTTTTTATAATTTCATTCTTTTCTAGTTTTCCAAATTCAATCTCATGTTCTTGGAGTTTTCCGAAAAGTGCAGAAAGAGACATCTTTGACAGGCTTTTCTTTTTAGAAATTGTTGTTACTTTAGTTTCTCACGTCATTGTTAATGATCTTAGAACTTTAAGGTTTAAATTATCATTAGTGAAGATCTTGTCAAACGTCGTCAAGTGGTTGGTCAAATGAGAAAATCTTTTATGCAAGTCCAAAATAGATTATTTGGACTGCATACATAACAAATCATGGGTTACTTCAAGAGTATCCCAGATTTCTTTGGCAGTTTTGCAATGAGACACGCGAAAGAACACGTCTATTCCAAGTATCGATTGTAATATGTTTTTGACCTTTTTGTCAAACAACACTATCCTTCTGTCATCATGTGTCCATGACACTTTTATAATTATTTGCTCTTCATTGTTGATGATTGTCTTCGGAACATAGGAGTCATTTTTTACTGCATCCCAAATATCATCTCCTTGTGCCTCAAGATATGCCTGCATGCGTATTTTCTAGAAATCATAATGTTCTCCAACAAAGAAAGGTGGTTTATTGCTACTATCACCATCTCTAAAAACTAGTTGTGCGAAAGCCATCAATGTGGATCGAGGAGTAAATTTCCAGAACCTGCTCGGAAGCCAATTGTTAGTATTGAGGCACACCTAAGAAGGGGGGAGGGTAAATTAGGTGTTTAGGAATTTTCTGGTTTTTTTGAAAGTTAGTGGATTATTTTTCTAATTATGTTTAGTGTATAGAAAAACTTGTAAATGCCAGAAAATTAAAGAACATAATGATTTATCCTGGTTCCCCTTTCAAACCAAGGGTACATCAAGTTCTCTTGCACACCACAATAGATTTTCCACTATTGTTAGAACATGTACAAGTCTAATTCTAAGACTTCTGTTATAAACTTCTAACAATCAGCAAAAGATAGCACACCACTATCTTATTTTACAACACTTGAAAAAAGTACACCACATTCTTCAATTTACACAATAACTTGAATGATTTTACAACAATGATTGTGACTGAAATCAAGAGGGTATAACAATTGATGCTTTTTTGTACAATGATAACACTATAATATAATTTCAAGTACAATAGAGAACATTTCTCAATGATATGACAATGTAAAACATGTACTTGAAATATGAAAGTATGACTTTGAATAATTTACAAAATATTTCAGAAAGTTATTTATACTCCTAAGACATAAGTTCATGTTGTAGTCACTTCATAAGACATGGAGGTATTTATACTCCTAAGACAACACTTCATATCAGTGGAAATCGTTTCCAGAAGATTGATGAAGATATGCAATGATTCAGATTGAATCAGAACTGAAAAAATGCATTGTTTCACAATTGTATTATGCTACAATCTAAGTGTAGTTGAATACACTTCTGTAACGTTCAAAATTTTCAAACAATTTGTGCTTGTATTTGAATACAAATCCATGTAGTCGAATACAGATGACCAAAATTTGTCACTGACTTGGTTTTGTATCCAGCTATATCATGTTGTAGTTGAATACATATGTGTAGTTTTTGCTACCGACTTGTGTTTGCATTTGGCTACAACATGTTGTAGTCGAATACATATGTGCAATTTTTTTTACTGACTTCATCTATATTCGGCTACACATAATGTAGTTGAATACAACCTTGACTTTTGTTAAAAACTTGATTTTCAAACATTGTTCATGCAGTTTGACACTTTAAAAATTCTTTTGATGCATATGCTAGAGTTTAGATGAAGTAATCAAAGTTCTTATGTGGATTTGAAATATAACAATATTAGATTCATCATGTACCTTAAAATATAAGACTTGTAGCTCATTGATAATAGTTGATTTGATGTTGACTTCTCTTAACATCTTTGAACTTGCAACTTAATCATTTTACTTGGTGTTTGTCTTCATAAAATATAAGGATAGTCTTGTATATTTATATTCAATTGATTACATAAGAACTTAAGTCCCTCCCCTTCAACTGCTTTAAAGGGTTGCTCATCCAAAATGATAAACTAAACCAAAACCTTTCTACATGCTTAAACATTAAATCTAGAGCTTGCTACAACAAAACTAGATCCCTCACTTGTTGGAAATTGTAAAATAGTTTGGTTAGAGTTAGTTGCTACATTTAAAGGATATTTTTGGCATCTCGTTGTGTGACGCTTCATATTGGAAGTACAATGACTCTTAGCTTCACAAAAATACTTTTGATGGCAGTATTTACAAGCAGTAATTCTAATTTCACAATAAGGAACCTCATTAAAGTTGTCTCAAACCTCATAAGTTTTTCTAGAACCACCTACATTGGCTTTTCTCTTCTTCCAAACTAGAGGAAGAGGAGTTGTAGATGCAGATTTTTCAATAGGTTGATTATTAGCTTCAACAAGTTGGTCAAGAGAAGGATTATGCAAAGAGTGATCCATCACTAGAACATATATGATGGTTATGCTTATGTTTAGTTAAAGTTTAAATTATTCAATTTTTAATCAAAGGTTTAATTTGATGTAGTTTTCTTAATTAATTGTTTATGTTTTCCTATATAATTAATTATCATTCAACTCTAAGTATTTTGTGTAATCTATTAGTGAATTTTATATATGAAACAACTCATATGGTTTGGGCCTTTAGCAACTCACATTTTGTTTTTTAATCAACAATTTTATTTGATTAATTATTTCTTATTTAAAACAACTTATACTATAGGACAGTAGGAGTTGTTTCAGCAGGAAAGTAACAACTAATTGACTAGTAAGTTATTTTAGTAAGTGAGTCACTTGTTATTATATAAAATTCATACAAACTCAAACAAGTTCAGTCTATAATCATATTATTTTAGCGTAGTATAAAATTATATAACCATATAAGATCATAATCAAATTCATACAAATTGAAACTCATCATTAGACATGCTCACGATTTTGGTTTTAAATGAAAACTTAATTGAGCCGAACCAAACTAAACCACAAAAATAGTTTGAGAAAACTAATTAAACCAAATTGAACTGAAATTGTAATGTCTTCATTTGAACTAGTCTGAATCGGTTTTTTGGTTTGGTGCACTATAGTTTTTAATGCATAACTAAACTAATTTATTAACCTATTCAAAAATATATTGCATGAGTTTGGGAATTCAAAAGGTAAAAATAAAAGTTCAATGTATCAAAAAAGGAATTTCTATGAAAAAGTGAATTTTCTTAAATCCATTCAAAGAAAATCAACATGTGAATTTTCCAAAAGAAATAAGTTATTCATTGAGTGGTTGATAGAATTAAATTCACTTTAATTCGTAACTTATATAAGTAGTTTAGTTTAGTTTATTTAGTGGCAGTTTAGGTCAAAACAATTATTTGAACCATGTAGTCTAAAAAACCATATTTTTAGCATAAACTTAATTACCAATTGTAACCAGTTTTAAGCAAAATACTTAATTTCCATATCACATAAAGCAAATTATTAATATGCACTAAACAATAGGCGAGCTCAGTTAAATTATATGGTCAGTTAAATTATTAGCATGCACTAAACAATAATTCTAAAAAATCATGTAGTCTAAAAATAACATATACAATCTCATTTCAAGAAAGTTGATTAACAAAATATTTACAATGTGTTTAACTTACAATTTTCTAGGCGAGCTCCTTGCATGATCATGCCTCCTTGGCCTTGCTTCATTATTCTAATTCACAAAAATTCAAAAAACACTAAGTGTTGAGCCGAATCTACAATGTAGCAATATTTAATTATAATGAGACAAACATGCATCTAAAGCTAAAAAGAATAAACAAATAAAACATAAATATAAAACTAAAAAAGTATAAACAAATCAAACATGAATGTTAAACTAAAAATAATAAACAAATCAAACATGAATATAAAACTACAAAGAATAAACAAGTCAAATATGAAAGTAAAAAGTATAACTAAAAAGAATAAACAAAGCAAACATGAACATAAACTCATAAAACGTAACTTACAGCCTTAAGAACTCAGAATACCTTAACCCCTAGAAAGGCATTAACTTACTTAAAAATAATAAACATACCAAATATAAACATCAAACTAAGAATCAAAACTCAGAAATTACATGAATATAAACCTTAAAACAAAAAATACAAGATTATAAAACAGTATCTTACAAAAATAACAAGTAAAAAAACTATAAATAACTACAAATGTAAAACTAATTAATTTATATCTATATAAACTACAAATGAAAGCACTATCAATTGAAAAAAATAATCACAATAAATTACACCATTATCTTCAGAACATAACTAATAGTAGTACAATCAGTACTTGTCTTATGAAATCAGAAACCACTAAGAAATCATAGATTAACATTAATAACATTAAAATACATTATGAAACCTTCAAAGAAACTCTAATAAACTATCCTTCTCTGAAAGTTCAACAGAGAAAAGAGATATGAGCAACCTCTATATTAACAGTACCTAAATATAATGGAAACATTATAAAACAAATGTAAGTGAAAAATATCAAACCCTTACACAAAATTGTATCTTCTATGACAATCTAGGACACTCAAAATAGTATCTTCATAATATTCTCTATTATTATATCATAGTAGATTGTTTATATATTTTTTCCTATACAAAATCGAACCAAAACTATTCATTACTTTTTGATGATTAAAATTATTAAAAAAAAATTAAAATTAATCAATATAAAGTACAAATTGTTAGACATATGTTCGTTTTTGATATTATTGACAAACATACATCTTGAAATAAATCTGACATTGTGAACTGAGAAAAATTTTAGGAACATCAACTCAATCCTACAAACTTGAGATAATTGCTTGGAACTCAAGAAATCAACAAAAGCTTGCAGATTCATAAGCAAATCGATTAGTAAAATCGATTATGTAACAGGGTTGAATGATAATATCCAGTCTGGGATTAATCAATCGATGGGCAAAATCGATTTGCACATTCTATGAAAAATCAAACAGGCTATCAATCGATTAGGCAAATCGATTGGTACACTTATTAGAAAATAAATTGTGCAAGTCAGAGAGCTAGTTTGCCACAAATCGATTAAGCAGATCGATTGTTTAAATCACCAGGACTGATCTAATGGCTTACATCGATTAGACAAATCGATTGGTACATTTACTGAAATCAAAATGCTAAAGTCAGTAGCATGCCTTACAAGCTAATCGATTTGGAAAATCGATTAATCCAATCACTTCTTTATTTTTGTTTGTCTACATCGATTGACACAATCGAGTGTGAATGTCCCAGAGCCAAACCAATGATTACTAAATAGGTTAGGCAAATCGATTTACTAAAATAAGTTTCAAAACAACCTTGGTCTGGAACATACACAGTCGATTAGCACAATCTACTATTTTACTTCTGTTGAATTAAGTTTGGCATCAATCGACGTGGTAAATCGATTGAATGAACCAACTGTTGAAATAAGCTTCAGACTTAAATTTACAATCAGTTAGGCAAATCGATTTGTGAAAATCACTGTGTCCCTGGAACCAGTGAAATCGATTGACTAAAGCAATTGGTGCAAAAAGTTTTATAAATAGAGATGACTGAAATGGTTGAATCGATCAAGTACATTGATTGTTTTGATCTCGTTGTTGGAACAAAACACGCCAAGTCGATTATGAACATCGATTCAATTAAGTACATTCATCCAAGTCTGAAGAACTCAGTTAAAATAATCAATTCGTTAAATCGATTAGTGTATGCAGTTTCAAGATTCAAGAAAAACAAGATTCGCGAAATCGATTGGTTATATCGATTAGTGTGCTTTATATCTTAAATGAATTGATTTGCCAAATCGATTCATACGTTATTTTTCCAGAAACTATATAAACTGCTTTCACATTCTTCTTCTCATAACAATAATAACAACCATAACAATTCCAATACAGAATTTTCACAACTGATGATAACAATCATTTACCACTAACTCTTTCTCAACGGACATTACTTTGAACATCTTTTTCAGCCATGAACAATCAACGTTTATGATCAATGAGGATTGAAAAAGACTGAATTGAGAAAGACTGCTTTGAGAAGAAGGAAGATCAAGAACTTTGTAAAATTGATCTGTTTCAATTTCTGTAAACCATTGTTTATAACCAAATTACTTTGAGAAAATGCAGTTATTACTGGTGGTGTTCTACGAGGTTGAGGGCTGTCAACAAGAAGACGCTTGACTGGATTCTTGGTCAAGTTTATGGGACTTAAACTTGGGAATTCAGGGAGGGAAAGATAGAACAGGGAGAATAGTTTAAGATTGGTGCGAGGCGCTGTGTAAAAATATGTAAACTGATTCTAAGAAGTTCTATTGAACAGGCTAAGATCTAGTTGGATCTTGGGACTGGATGTAGGTCGTCACGAGACGGCTGAACCAGTATAAAAATCTGCGTACACTTTTCTTTCCCTTATCTCGTTTAAATTTCTGCAATTATTACGTTTATGATATTGATTGACTGCATGATAAAGATTCTATGTTAAGTGACGTTGTATGATTGATTGTCTTAACATAATTGCATGAAAATCAACATCTTGGATATTATTTTTTTCTGATGCATTTCTCCACATATATACTATGATCCATTTAGTTTGACATTCATTAGAATGGTTTATTAGAGACCTTATTCATTCTTGTGTTTAGTAAATTTTGAATTTATTAAACTGCTGCGCATATTATTAGAATAGACATTATTCTGCATAAATCTTCCGCAAATCAGAGGTCTTATCCCCCATCACAAAACTATGTTAGATTTAAGCCCTTGTTTCTAGAAAATTAAAAATAAATTAATTATTTCAAATAAAAATAATTTATTAATTATTTAGTGTCACGACTACCAAGAGATCAAGTAGCTAGAATCAAGTAGAGTGCAATATTAACATCACTTATGCATTTGACACTCTGTCCATCAAACATGGTGGTGGGTATATCACAATGACAATGAAAATGTCCTTTGGCAGTCAAACCAATTTTTGTGGTTGTAAAGCTGCACGTGGAGCTGTGATGAAATATAATTGTCCTGTATTTTTTTTTTATATATTTATTAATAAAAAATATGCGTTGTGTTTTTATACGTATTATTGGATAATATATCTCCTGTATTTATTTAATATTTATTAATAACCTGTTTTGTCGCACATCTAGTGCGTCCTTAGTATTTTTTACGTGTTTCATTCATACATCAAATAAAAATATTATTTTATATATAAGAAAAAGTATTTGTTTTTTATATTTTATATTTATTAATGATAAATATTTATCTTGTATTTGTATCTTTGAAAATTATCAGTCTAATATTTTTATATATTAATAACAAATATTTATCTTATAACATCTATTTATGTTATTTTTTAATATTAATAATAAATATTAATTTCATAATTTTATATATTTTTTATTATTTATTTATTATGCATTAATTATAAATATTTATTTTATATTTTATAAAACAAAACATTCACAATAAATAAATTTACACTCTATAATAACATAATAAACATGTGATATATTTGTTGGATCTTTTGTAGGGGGTATGCTGCAAATTATGAACAAGAAGATGATGAACTCGATGATGATGAAGGTTGCACAAATAAATTTCAAAGCGTGTGTATCACACTAAGCTTTAGGTTCGATTCGCCCCCACCAATATATATATATATATATATATATATATATATATTGGATGCAAATGGGTTAACCGGCGAATCCCCTTCAAGATACTTTGGAATCCTTGAAGTGAATTGCACGTTCACATCAAGCATATCGATCAACGGTGTTTTACAGAATACAATTTCTTCGTTTACTCTCGTGCATTGGAGAAAAGAAGAAATGACTCAGAAATATTTTTGACTTATGTAACGTGAATTTGTGTTGTTTTGTCTTGTGTTCTTTCTGCCTCTAAACTATCTCTATTTATAGAGATACTCATACCAATTGGTGAAAGAAAACAACTCTTCAACTCATACCAATTGGTGAAAGAAAATAACTCTTGTGAAAGATTGCAACTTTTGATAACTTAATAGATGCATTGGTTTGAATTAAACTCAATCATTGCAACCACTTGACCAAGTGATACATTCAATTATTTAATTTTGCTACATTAATATAGCTATCAGAAAAATCCAAATATATTTTGGAAATTTTCCTAACAATATTTATTATATGCACAAATGATGTATGATATTGTAATTGATTAGTTTTTTCAAGCTTTCTCCTAGCACCATTTCATGGCTTGAATTTCTTTGAATTTAACATTTTAATTCTAACTAAAATTAAAAAAGGGTACACTGTAATATAGTGTGACAGTGTATATAGTAGTATATTACATAATAGGAGTGCAGTGAAGTGTGCACAGTTTTTCAGAAAAATGTGTAGTTGTTTTGGTGTATATTACGATAATGACCCTAATTTTTATGTCACTCCGCTAAAAATGGGATTTTACAGCGCTTTTTTTTAATCTATTTACAGCCTATTATACGACCTATATAAATGCAGTTACAAAAATAATAAGCTTTCAAAACATATCAACAAGTTTCAAAAAGAAACAAATATCAACATATATAATAACAATTTCAATACAGAAAAGATTTCAAAACAGAACAGATCAACAAATTTCAAAAAAAAAGAGATTTAATATATATATAACCATTTTTAGTTTTCAGTTATTAAAAAACTAAAGATTTTTTGACAACAAAAAAATTAAAAAATACCTAAGACAACGTAGATGGCCGCACAGTACGTAGAGGATATGAGGGTTCCCAGAGTAGAGGTGATGAGGGTTCGTAAATTTGTGTTAAAAGTAAATAATATTTATTTGAAAGTGCATGTATTTTACAACGCTTGTACAAAAAGCGCTGTAATAGGTAGTAAAATTGATTAAAAGCACATGTATTTTACAGCGCTTGTAAAAAAAGTGTTGTAATAGGTAGTTCAAATATTTGAAAAGCATGTAGTTTACAAGTAAAAAAAAGTGATGTAATAGGTAGTTCAAATATTTGAAAGCGCGTGTAGTTTACAGCGCTGTAATAGGTAGTTCAAATATTTGAAAGCGCATGTAGTTTACAACGCTTGTAAACAAAGCGCTGTAATAGGTAGTTCAAATATTTGAAAGCACATGCAGTTTACAGCGCTTGTTATAAAAGCACTGTATTAGGTAGTTCAATTATTTGAAAGTGCATGTATTTTACCGCGCTTGTGAAAAAAGCGCTGTAAAATAATACGCGAAAGCACTTCATTTTACAGCGCTTTTGAGAAAAGCACTGTAAAAGCCTTATAACATTATGCGCAAATGCTATATGATCCTACAACATCATTTTTTTCACAGCGCTTGTCAAAAAAGCGTTGTAAAAGGCTCCGTTATTTTTAAAATATATTTACAACATCGCTTGTATTTAGCAAGCGCTGTAAAAGGAGCGCTATTAAATGTCATTTTTGATGTAGTGTGTACTAGTTGAAAAAGAAGATACCAAATTTGAGATTTTAGTACATGTTACATTTCTTATAGTTATATTGCAAAATTTGATTATAAAAATATGATTAAAATGTTATATAAGCTCTTACGATCTTATGTTACAATAATATATGCTCCCCCTCATCTGTTCAAAAAATTATTACAATTTATATATTCCGTGTCTTCTGTTTATTATTATAAGAAGAATCAAAATTATTTTAATATAAATTAAGAAATTTTGTTAAATGCAATTATTTTTTATATTTTATGTATATTACAAGTTAAATTATTCAAACTTTTAACTATTAATATTAAAAAACTTAATTACATAAAATATATATTATATAAAATAATATTAATTAATTTAAAAATAATTAATTTTTACTTATAAATAATAATAATAATAATAATAATAATAATAATAATAATAATAATCAAAATTTGAAACTTTTTCTATTTATTTTAAAATTCACAAGTTAGATAAGTAACTATTTGGTACAGAACGGTTTGATAAATAATGTTAAGCACC
>JBBPBT010000556.1:4111528-4131268 GCA_037974875.1 Cicer bijugum | reverse complement strand
TATTTATTTGTTGAAATAAATAAAGTTAAGCAACTGTTGGATACATCTTAAGTTCACTAAGAACCTACTCAAAAGACAAAAGTTAAGTAAAGAATATAATCAATAGTTACAAAGAGATTGACATATAAAGACTAAAATTTGAATATAAGATTTATTAATGATGCCCACTTATAGACTAAACACTAGACGACAAAAAAAACATTCACAATTTTAAAAATATTACTGGTTTGTTTATAAATTCAGAAGTTAATTAATTATAAACAATAAAAGTTAGTTATATTTATAGTGTCAAATTGTTGTAACGGGTTATAAAAATTGAGAGGAATTGAAATTGAAAAAAAGAAAGAAGAAAATAGAGTACTCAGAAAACAGAGAATGATTAACAGTCTGGGGCATGTAATTTGGAAAATGATTAACAGTCTGGAATTTGTGTTAGAAAAATTATGTTTATGTTTTTGGTTTTGATGGCTTTAATAGAGGCAATTTGTTACTGTACAAGTTATAACAACCTCAACTAATCTCTAACCATATTATAACTAACTTCTAACTATATGCTAACTAACTAATTACAAATTAGTTTGAATTACATCCAACATACCCCCTAATTTAAAGTGATTGATACAAGATTGTTTCTTATCTATTTGAACTACACTCTCTTCAAGCTTTTAGTTAGAATGTCTACTTTTTGATCATTGATACTGCACTGCTCTAATTTCATCCTTTCTTTCATCACTTGATCTTTTAAGAAGTGAAACCTTGTTTCTATATGTTTGCTCCTTCCATGAACACTTGGATGTCTTGCGCATTCTCGATCAAAATGTCCTACTTCACCACACTAATAGCACAGTTTCATGCGTTTTGCTGATTTGTTCAAACAGTCATTGATTTTCTTAAACTTCATCTTTATATCCACTATCTGATTCAGCAATTTTTCACAAGCTGCATTTTTCACCGAAATCATGCCTTCTTTAGTCAAGGCACTCATGGTTAACAACACATCAACTTTTGCCCCCTTGCCGCCTTGACCAATTGTAGTCTTCAATGCTTCAGATTTCATCTTTGTTACCAACTTCATGTCCTCTTTCGACAATCTATCCAACAGCTGCAAATTAGTCTTGTTGCAAATCGAACGACCATTAGTTCTTGCCCTACTGCTAGGAGCTGCTACATGAGTCTTAGCTGCACCCACTGGTTTCCTTGGATCTCACTCTTACCATAATCACTATCATTATCTAGCTCAATCACTTCCTTCTTTTTGTGAGTAGAAACTGCAGGGGTCCTTCTCCTACTTCTTGGGACAACAACAGGAGTGCCTGGAACATTAACATCTTTGTTCCATTGCTTAACATCTCCTACAACAACTCATGCTCATGCTCCATGTTTGTCTGCTTTCCTTTGAGTTGTATTTCTACAAGTCGTACGAGATTGAACAGTTAGGGTACCAACATCACCTTCCCTTGAATTCAAAATACCATTTAATCCCTCAACCTCCATCATTCTTGAAAATCCAGTTGGTAGTGTTGCTTTGAAGGTTTTGTTTTTAGACAATGGTGCCTTCAATACAAGTCTATTTACACTATCAAACATCTTTATTTCAAGATGCTCCATCTTCTTTGAATATCCCTTTTCAAGCAGCTATCCAAGACTTATCAAATTGTTCTTCATTCTTGGAACATACAACACATCACATATGAATTATTGCTTTCCATTTCTCATTCGAATCAACACCTTCCCTACTCCTTATGCAATTACTTTGCTATTATGTGTAAATTTGATTTCACGTTTTATTCTTTCATCAAGACTCACAAACTACTCCTTATGTCCAATCATATGATTAGAACAACCAGTATCGAGAAACCAGAACAAGGACGAAGAATGTTCTTCATTTTTAACACTTTTTCCAAAACGTTCTTGGTTTGTAGTTGTCATCAACAAGATTGTCTCTGAAAACGGAGAATGTTATATGTTTGTGGTGGCCATCAATAACACATAATCTAAATCTGAATCCTCAGCTGTCATATGGGCTTCATCATCCTCTCTTTGGACTTTCTTGGATTTGCATTCATCTGCAAAATGCCCCCATTTTTTACAATTGTAACATTGGTTTCATTTCTTATTGAATTTCTTATTGCCATTTGAATTATTGTTGTTGTTATTACTTATGTTATGATTTCTTGAGCTTCCAGCCCTTTCATTAGAATCATCAGTCTCTTCATCAGAATCATATTTCTTGTGCCACTTGAACTTACCCTTACCTTTCTTGTGCTTCACATCACTTTGGCTAGTTTTCTTGCTAACTTAGGCCTACAGGGCCTGCACTTGAGATGTTGAGGTTGCTTCTCTTACTCTCAATTCATGAGCTTCAAGATAGCCTTGCAAATCCTCCACCTTCATCTTATCAAGATCCTTTGATTCTTCAATTGCTACCACTATGTGATCGTACCTTTGTGTTAATGTTCTAAGGATCTTTTCAATAACCACCACTTCAATTACTGATTCACCATTTGTTCTCATCTGATTAACAACAACCCACACACGATTGAAGTAATTTGCCACAACTTCATCTTCTTCCATCTACAATAGTTCGTATTGCCTTCTTAGCATTTGGAGCTTCACTTTCTTGGCCTTTTCCCCACCTGTATAGTACTTGACCAAGATCTCACATGCGTCCTTTGATGTAGATGCCTTCGAGATCCTTTCAAAGTTTTTGAATCCACACTTTGTTGGATGTAAAATAATGCCTTGCAATCTCTTTTCTTGCAATCTTTGAAAGTTGTTTGTTGTCTTTCTGTTGGATTCACACCAAGTTGTTCATAGCCATCTTGAACAATCTCAAACATTTCTTGATATCCCAACAACGATCTCATGGATGCAGATCACCTCTCCCAATTCTTCCCATCAAGGATTGGCAAATTCGCTGGAAATCCTTTTCTATTCATGTCTTCTTTCTTTTCTTTCACTCACACTTGTGCTTCCCAATTTTTTATTTCCCCTCACACTTGCACTCGTGTTTTCCAAGGTTTAAAACCCAAACTCTTGATGCCAATTGTTGGAACAGGTTATAGAAATTGAGAGGAATTGAAATTGCGAAGAAGAGAGAAGAAAACAGAATATTCAAAAAATGGAGAATGATTAACAGTGTGGAATTTTAGCATAAAACTTTTGTTTATGTTCTTGGTTCTTATGGCTTTTATAAAGGCAGTTTCTTACTTACAAGTTATAACAACCTCAACTAACTTTTAACCATATTCTAACTAACTAATTACAAATCAATTTGAATTACATCCAATATGAATATAGAACGTATTATTATCATATATGAATCAATCAATCAACTACTATCTAACTATTGTTGTACTAATATATGTTTAAAGATATAAATTCACATCAGAATGAGGAATACAATTTAAGGAATCTATAATATTTAATTTAATTGATAAAAATGTTAAATTAAATATTATTCCTTTCACAATGCAATATAATTTATTCCTTACATAACCATAATAAGAATGTTTGTTTTTGACAAATAATAATTACTCTTTAATATCTCTCTGATTCTCCTTTTGACTAAAAAAAATCTCACTTAAGTAAAAACAAAATGCCATCTCTTCAATGTTGCTACGTGATTTGGTGATATTAATTTTTTTATTTAAATTATAGGTTTTCATATTTAGTCTTTTTCAAAAGGACTCTATATATGATGTTGAAATCTTCTGGTTATGCATTATCCTTATTTTTAAAAATTTAAATAGACTCAGACTTTTTTATTTATTAAATAGACTCAAACTTTTTGTAAGTATCTTTCTTCTTTGATGTGTGTCGTAGTGCTAAATGGTGAGCGGTCTAAGAAACTTTGCACCACATATGCATAATTAAATGAGGAGTACACCACTCTTATTGACTACACTTAAATGCGAAGGTCCAACAAAATTATTGGTTTTGAATCCCATGGTATCCAATAGACAAAAAATGTCTGGTTGTCTACACCCTCCTCAAGTATATGACACCGACTCTATTAACTTGATAGTATGACTCAAAAAATCAATATATGTTTTTTTATAATAAATAACCCTTTTGAAAATAACCTTATAGGAACACGTTGTCATTTATGGGATGCGTAAAATATGACTAATTAGATCATAATGATAAATTGTACTTCACTGTATAAAAAAAAATAAACTAATTAAATGTCTCATAAATTACATAAGTTGACTAAGTTAAATTCAAAAATAATTTAATCATTTTAAAACTTTTTTAACCTCAGTTGAGATTTTCACTCAAAAATTAATTTAAAATCAATTTTAACTAAAAATATATTCAAAATATTAAATTTATTTATATTTATAAATTAGTTTCAACTCGATTCATAATTAAATTGAAGCTGTTTTGAAAATTAACCAATATTTATAAAAAATAGTTTTCAAAAACTGAATCAAAACATACTAATGATGCAATTCAGTTTTTATGACCATGGAACACCCCTAATCATTTGCAAAGTAGATTTCATGAATAACAACTCTTTTAGCATTGGCTATTTCATGTTAGTTAGTTTTTTTTTTTATATCAACAATTAAACGTAAAATAAAATATAATTATATATTCATTAAATTTGATAAAACCACAAAAAATAAAAAAAAAACTACACATATTGACTTTAGTTGTATGTAATATTCGAATAATATTTTTCGAGTATGACCAGTTAATCGATCTAATCCATATTTTCTTGACACTTTTTCTTTAACGTCGATTTCACTTCTAATGCAGATATTATTTAGGCGACTCTTTTAATTATCTGCATTTCAGGATTGTGATACATTGTTTCACCTTCAAATGGAGACCAATATCTTTTATTAGGTATAGGTAAAAACTCTTATTTGTAGATTTTGAATACATTAATTACCTTGTACATGTCAAGTAGATGAACTAACAAGTTTTGACTAGCGTAAGAACATGCAACTATGACACATGAACAAGACACATATATAGTCTGAAATTTCCCACAGTCACATTATTTTCTTTGAAGGTTGACATCCAAAAGACCAATTGGTCGCACCTCTCTTAGGTTTAATATTTCATGCACCATGAAAGAATAACATTCTCGATCAAATTACATGACTTGGTGACTGTTAAACTTATCAACTTCATATTTAATCTTGTTCATGCAATTGTTTGTGTATACTGACCAAAAATTAATGATGCATGATGTTGTTGTTCCCATTTTGCATATAATACCCCTAATCTACAATAAGTGGATTGGACAAAATCAGTTATTGAGAGGTTGCATGTACCGTTGAGCATTGTATTTATTGACTCAATAATGTTGGTTTTCATGTATCCCCATCATTAATCTTGAGAATACGCCATAGTTCATTGATATGAGGGATATAATCGATCCATCTTAAAGCTCATGGATTTGTCATCAGGATTTCGTTGCAGTAATATTTGAATGATGACTCATTTAATGCATATCCTATTACGAAGGAGGTAAAAACTGTAGAGTATTATTAAGTGATAAGTAGAAAATATATTAAGAAGAATTAGGTCATTACTCATGCAAGCAACATTTTTTGAAGCTCCTTGTCCTTGAATTCTCTCATGAAATTGTGTAAAGTGTTAGATGCAACACACATATGTTGATAAAGGATCGTGTCAATCATTATTTAAATTATTATAAATATTTTTAATGGATTAATGCCTATTTGAAATCAAGAAAATGACGAATTGAGGTGTAACGTACCTTCTCAATTTTTTTAAAAAGATGCTCCATGCACCCCGAGTCTCATCTTCAACAAGTGCATAAGCAATGAGAATTATATTTTTGTTCTTATCTTGTGCAATAACTAGCAAAAGAGTCCCCTTGTACTTGTCATACAACCAAGTACCATCAACTGAGACAACTGATTTATATAATTTGAACCCCGGTATGCATGGAAGGAAAGCCTAGAATAGTCATTTGAATTTTTTTCAACCCCTTAATAGATTATTATTAGAATATGCAAGTGATACTACCATTTTCATAATAGCTCCAATATATAACAAATTATTGCGTATTTTTGAAAAGATATGTTCATTTTTATATTTGAAAATATATAAATTTTATTTTATATTTTTACATAATCAATCAGCATTTTTTAAATATATTTTAATGTAAATTTTTATTTTTTAAATGAATATGTTAATTTTTAATAATATTAATATATTATAATTAATAAATCATTAATTAATTATAAAAATATTTAATATTGTTATTATTAATATAATGTTTTAGTTTAACGAGAAAATCCATTAAACAAAGAAAAATAAACTTGAAAAAAATTACGATCAACTATCGTGAGCGAACCTTAAGTTTCTCGTTTAAGATTTAATATATATTGTTTAGTATATAGCTAAACAAAATCTTTTCTCAGTTGTGTTTCATAATATTTACTGTCTTAAATTGTCCAAGTTTGATAGTTTGAGAATTAAAAAAAGATTGAATAATGATTATTTATTGAATTTTTATTATTATATATTTTTATAAAATTTTAGTTACATGCATTTTATTTTGTTCTCTAGGTGTATATTTCATATTGTGGTATATATATATATACACTATCATTTCGTGTACTTAGAGATCAAAACGAAATGGTGTCAAAATTTTGTCCAAAAATATATAGTCAGAAAATAATAAATAATTATTAATTGATTATTGAATTTTTTTTATTTTTGAATGTGATAGAAGTTTACCAAAAAAATATGAAAGCATGCATAGTTTGATGACCGGCTCTAATTTATATATTACTAGAAAATGAAGCGCAATTAAATTTATGATAGAAACTATCTTAGGAGAAGGGGTATAAAATGATCATTTATAATTGGGGTTGAATAATTTTTAAAAATTGTGAGACGCCAAGCTATTGTTCAACAGAATGGTGGTATTAGTCTATTAGACGTCTATGTAGGAAATGTTATTGTACAAATATTGAAAATTAAAAATGTAATTAGGAGTTATTTGTATAATGATTGATTTTTGCCAAATTATTCAATTTTGATTAATCATGGTGAAACGACGCTTCCATGAATTGTCAATATTGTTCAAAATAATCTAACAATTTCTTCATCTAGTAGTATTGGTCTGTCATTTGCTTCATCTAGTAATATCAGTTTATCAATTGGTTCATCTAGTACTGGTCTATTGGTTGAGCCTCGCCAAAAGTACTTTGATCAACGAAAAATATATGTTTTCTAACGTTCTTGGGGTTTATGTGTCTTTTGCATAACAACAATATGATGTCGAGACAAATGATATCTATTTACAATACCAAGACCATCAAATCCCACATCAGGTATGGATATCTATTTACAACCATTGATTCAGGGTTTAAAGAGGTTGTCTGCATGGTGTTTTAACATATGAGATTGCTCAACCATCACGATTGCTTTTCTTCTCGTACTGTCATGGTCTTTCGAGAAGTAAATGACAAGTCTCCATTGGAACTACATCACATATAATTGTATCCTCATACTTCCCAATAGAAAAATTCATCTCCACTTGCTCACTCACAATTTGCTCGCCTTTCTTACTAAGCCATTGAAGTTTGTATGATTTTTGGGTGAGGTTTAGTCACCAAATTCATTTTTGATAGCAATCTTGCACTTGCAACATTAGGGCAACTTCCTCCATCTATAATTAAAGAACATAACTTACCTTGGATGAGACATCAAGTATGAAAAATATTATTCCTTTGCATTTCATCCAAGACTCTTGATTGGCTGCCCATCATTCTTTTAACCATAAACAAGTCTAATTTCTTCCTCAGTCTTTTCATCACTAGATATAGTAGATTCAGAAGATGATCCAGTAGTAATATCTCTATTCTCCTTTGGCAACATGGTTTTCTTAGTTTGACATTCAGAAGCTATGTGACCTCTTCTGAAGCATATGAAACATTTAATTTTACTAGTTTTTGTTATCTTATGAGCATCATTTGATTTATTTTGATTTCTATGAGATGCAACCATGGATGTGTTTGATGAAGTACTTCCATCTTTCTTATTTATATCCTTCAAACTAGAGGAATTAAAGTTAGAAGAATTCTTTCTGACACCTTTTCTCTTTAGTTGTTGTTCTACTATAATACCTTGATGCACTAAGTCCTCCAACACCACATAATTGTGTAATTCCACAACATCACTTATATCACTATTCAGCCCTTGTAAGAAATGTCCCATAGAAGCTTCCCTATCTTCACTAATATTGACCCTAATGAAGAACACTTTCATCTCCTTATAATAATTATCCACACTTTTGCTACCTTGTGTGAGCCTTTAAAGCTTATTGTGAAGGTCTGTATGATAGTAAGAAGGAACAAATCTCTATCGGATTGACCTCTTAATCTCCACCCAACTATCCACCATTGGTTTTTCATACCTCACTCTTTCTTTTTGTAATTGATCGCACCAAATGAGTGCATAATCAATAAATTCCATGGCTGCCACCTTTACCTTCTTCTCTTATGTGTAATTATTGTATAAAAAGAGTTGTTCAATTTTTATCTTCCACTCAAGGTAAGCCTCCATATAACTGTTTCCTTGAAATAATGGTATTTTAAGTTTCACTCTCTCTATTCTATCTCCTCTACCACCATCTTCAATTTATCTTCTCCTTCTTCTACGTCTGTCATCACCATGATTTTTTAACTATTCATTCTAGCATGTAAATCTTCAGTTTAATCCCTCAACATTCTTTGCATTTGAGCAGTTATAGCCTCCACTAACAATATGTTGCTTCCTCTTGGAGGAGGCTATCATCACCACCTATTCTTGTCATATTTTAAACAAAGGAAAGAAAACAAATAAACTAAAGGACCTCACCACACAACTCACATGTTTACACTCTTGAATTTGTCACTCATGTTTCACTCAATTTAAGTTTTTATTACTATAATGAATCCCTCTTGCCTTTTTCCACTTAATTGCTCTCTTCAAGTTCTTAATTGAATCAACAAGAACCTTAATATTTTTTAACATAAAATTTGTATGAATAACTTAGAGTAACTAAAAGCAATAGTAATGTGATTGAAAAAATTACTCTTAAGAATTTTGCCAAACATGTAGTGTGCACTACTTTTAACAATACAACTACTTTTTTCTTTTTGTATTTTTTTGAAGTAGCAGGAACACACTAATTAACTAAGAACAACAATTCAAACAAAAACAACACAACTAAAAAAGTTTATGTTTCACAAAAAGACATTCATAAATAGAATTTTACTCAATTCCAAACCTAGGGACCAACTCTGGTACCAAATGATATAATCATGTTTGTCATGAATCACTTTACATGTTGTTCTAGGTTTGAACTTATAGATTGGAGCAAAAATCACTTTTTGTTGGAGAACATGATAACAGGAGCTACATAACTCAAAATCAGACTAAAATGAGGTGAAAGATGATGTTCCGAGACACAAAAATTAGTTTGTTGAATCACCAAAAACAAGTATGTAGAACTCGAGATATGATCGCATGTAACTGGACACAAAAATTGGTAGAATTTATGTATTAGGGTTTGATGTAAAGGAAACTCAAAATTATTACTCTGCAAACAAACCAAGAACAAAATGGCGCCACAATCTAGGGATTGATAAGCCAAAAAGAACGCCACAAGGATTAACAACCTTGATAAGTTCAAAGTGAATTCTTTCAAGAACTCTAGAGAGAAAAGTCTCACAATAATAACTTTCAAAATTTTCCTTGAAAAAAATAAGGGTTTTCCTTGTATAGTGGCACCTCCTTACAAGTTCTCTAAATTTGGCCAAACTGAAGTTTTTACAATTAAACCCAAATTTTCTTATTAATTCAGTCTACTACTTTAATTAAAACTATTATTCAAATTTTATAACACATAGATGAAGCGTTTATTCCTTAACTTCAATTTGGATTTGTTATGACAAAATCCCAAATTAATATTTTGATGATAATTAAAAAAAAGGTTAATTAAGAATTCTAATTATGATTCTAAGCGTTTTGGTGTTTAACATGTGTATTTGAGTGTGTTAAAAAAAATTAGGTATCAAGTATTTCAAAGCAGATCTCATTAAAATCAAGAAAGCAAAAACAGTAAAACAAAGAACGTTCTTGAAATATTTCTAGAAAACGAAGAACGTTCTCCACATTTGTCATAAAAAAGAATGATTAGTTTTCCTTGTGAAAGACTGGATCCTGGAAGCTTTATTCATCTCATATTTTCATCAAGAATATGCAAGGATCAATCTAAGTCAGAATTATTCCAGAATTCGAAGGATGAAAGACATGCGTCATGAAAAGTACAAAGCAAGATCATTCTTCATGTGAGGCATATGCAAGTACGAATTTTCAGGCTGTAAAGTACACTGCAATTGTACTTTCAATCAAGACCTGCACACTTGACTTAAAGCTAGCAATCATCTCAGACAATTGACAGGATCACAAGTACAAGTTAGCTCATCTCCAACCAATTCGAAGAATAATCTTGAATGTCAAGAACACTCCTAGATTTAGCATGAACACTCTTGATTTTTGGTTTATCTTATCCATCCACTTTCTCATGACAACTGACATTATTTCAACATATAAATGAGTTGTTCTAAGCTATCTTGAAGCCTATAAATATAGCTTCAAGATGAAGAACAAAATACCACTCAAAGTGCCAAGCAAAGCATAAATCATTCAATCATACTTCAGCTTGTCAAAATCATTCTCACACTTGCAGTTCCATTCGTTGTATTGTGTTAGAATCAGTAATAACTGAGTTCTAATTTTAGAATTTATTTTTCAAGCAACACTTGAGCAATACCTAGATTCTAACGTTCTCAAAATCATTACTTTAAAACTCAAGACTATTTTGTTAACATAGCTAGAGTAGTGTCTAAAAATCCTATTATGATTTAAAAGGTAGCTTGCAAAATCCTTTCTGAAATAGTGTAAGGTAAACCTGTGGAAATCCTTTCTAGATAGAAAGGTAGAAACTGTGTAAAGATCAAGATTGATCTGGGAAAAACTGTGTGACAACCAAGAACAATCTTGCTTTGAGCACTTAGTGGAAAATCTCACATTTGTGAGGATTGGACGTAACTTGTATTTGGGTGAACCAAGATATATGCCTGTGTGATCCCTCTATCTCTATCTTTATTTATTATATGCTTTACAATCATTGTTTATATTGATAAAATTGATATTGCTGTTTTTTCACTAACCAAGATCGTTTTTCATTTGTAACCAAGATCAATCTTGAGTTAAACTTTCAGTTTTAAATAGGAATTTTTAAAAATGGGGCAATTATAATTCAAACCCCCTTTCCTTATAATTGACATTGTTACTTTAGGATTAAGCAATTGACTATCTTGAGATTCAATTCTTCATGAGTTGTACTTGCTTCAAATAAAGTGGTTATCAAGTTATTAAGAACCTCATTGGCCTTCTTGTACCTTGCTCTCGTCATTGGAGTTACAAGACCTTGAATATGCTCTAGGCTTCCTTCCTTGATTATGCATTCTATGTGCTCATTAGAAAATAAAACAAGTTCTAAAAACTTTGCCACATATTCAGCCACAAGCATATTTCCATGATGTAGATGAACAAGTTCTAGCTTATTTTGTCTTCTAGAACTTTTTGAGTAATACTTTTTAAAGAAAGTCACTCCAAAGTGTTCCTAGTCTAAGGGTGTATCAAGGATTAGTAAGTGAGCTCTTGCACCCTTCCACTAATGTTCAGCCTCACCCTTCAGTAGGTTGGCCGCAATTTTCACATTTTGTTCATTAGGGCATTGCACTATCTCCAAGGCATTTTTAATTTCCTCTAGCCAAGTTTGAACTTCATTAAGGTTATGGCTTCCGTTAAATGTTGGGTATTGTCGCTTGAGGAAGTCATAGAAGATTATGTTGGAAGTTTGATTTCCACCCCTTTGTAGTGCCATTTGTTGAACCAAGTTGGTGGTAGTCATTGCCTGAAGTTGAATAGCTTCCAACATATGTTCCCAAGATCCAACAGTAGGTGGTGGTGGAGGATCATTATTCTCTGGTGGAGCATTATGCCTTGGCCTTCCACATCTTCCATGTCTTTCTGCCATAATTTTGTATATCAAACACAAAATAAGTTGATCAGACTTGATATTTGGTGAAATGATACATAAAACATATAGCAAAAGAAAAATTATCCTAAGTCCTAACCCATTATCCATAGTCCAATTGGTTTGACCGATCGTGATAACAAAATGTAAAACCCATACCATGTGTCTAGAATATGATAATTAATTCATACATTTTGACAAAACAGAACAAGTCATGTTAAAATCCTACAAGGTATAACCAACAAAATAAATTGTAACTACAAATTTATAATTTACAATCATCCTTTGAAGTACAAAAGTTACATCTCATATTACGTTCCAAACAAAATATAACTACTAAATGTTGTCCTCTGTCTTTGGCTCAAACCTTACTTCCCTCTCTATACTATAATATATGAAAATAAGGGAGAGATAATAATCTTAGTAAGTTCTATAAAATGGAGGAGGGCAATTTGAACTAATTTTTCTTAAGAAAATAATGAAAGCTTAACATGAATATGCAATGCTTCTCATTATCAACAGGCCTAACATTTAAAATATTTTCTTTTACTTTAAACATAGGAAACTCTATATTCTCTTTCTTTTATTAATATAGAAACGCTGTAAAATTTCATTTTCCTTTTATAAAGAAAAGCTTGATGATTTCAATTTCCTTTTATAAGGAAAAGCTATGAAACTTTCATTACTTTTTATAAGGAAAAACTCCTTCAATTACACAAATGTGGGTAACCCCAGTAATCGGGGTCTCTCGCAAAGGTGGCATGGCTATGGCTCCAATTGGCGTCTCAGTTATTTTACTTTTACCCATTGATATATCCTAAAATAAAGCTGAAATGTCTTACGGAATATGCTTGTCAATATTTTATTTATGAAATGCAACGTATTTTTGCATCATGTATGCTATGCATATCTCAACCACTAATTGAATAAATGTTATTAACTTCATTCAACATTCCAATTATAAATTTGAGCATACATCTATAGCTTGCATTAATCATAAGAACTTATTCTAACTCAAGGTAATACAATCAATGGTGTTCTCGAATTATAGGCACAAAGTCAAGACATTTTTGAATCAGAGGCAGCACGATCAACAGATACATGGGCTAGAGGTTGTGTGATATTAGGATACATGAACCAGAGACAGATGAACAATGATAACAGTCAGAGGCAAATGAACATTGATTAGAGTTAGAGGTAGTGAGTATGTTGGAATTTGAGTTTCAAAAACCATTTAAAAATCACAATTTATGTCACCGAAGATATTACTGGGTTGAGTCACGGACTAGGTCGCTCTCTTTAAGACGTTTCGCGGCACTGCCCAAATTGTGCAAGGCAGACTATCAACCACGAAGTCCCCAGGATAAAACAACTCAGATCACTGTATCGGAGTTCTACTGCACTGTAGAAAACCGTTCTAGAATTACACCCTCAATATGGCGCTTAAAGCCACTCTTAATATGACGGTTAAAGTCACTCTCAATATGACGATTAAAGTCATTCGCAATATGGTACTGTGACCACTCATAACTACGGCACAACGACCGCTCTAAAAAACAAAAAGGACTACGGCACAACGACAGCTCTAAAAACCGAAGGGACTGCGGCACAACGACCGCTCTAAAAACCGAAGGGACTGCGGCATAACAGCCGCTCTAAAAACCGAAGAGACTACGGTATAATAACCACTCTAAAAATCGAAGGGACTACGGTATAATAACCGCTCTAAAAACCGAAGGGACTACAGTATAATAACCGCTCTAAAAACCGGGACTACGGTATAATAACCGCTCTAAACCGAAAGGGACAGAAAGAAAGGGGAGAAGTGGCTCGAAATTTGGCGAGCAGAATATAAGAGGGAGAAAAGAGAAAGTTGGGAAAAGCATCCAACTTTGGTGTACTTTTCGCAATAGTTTAATGCTCATTATATAGTGATGGAAGTAAACTCACATTTCTTTTCTAAGCAATGTGGGACTTTAGTATGTATAATTTGAAACTACTTAAAATACTAGAGTTTTCCAATGTAGGATTTCAAAATTATTTCTTTCCAATGTGGGACTTAACAAGTTTCTTTCCACTTAAATTTACAACAAAAATTTCTTTCCAATGTGAGACTTCAACAAATTATTAAATTCACATAAAAAATATAATTATTTTCCAACAATCCCCCACTTGAATTTAAAATAATGTTTCTAAAATAGCGTCAAAGGCTTCTATAAGATCGTGCATAAACAAAGGTGTCTCTTGACTTGAACCTTTGCATAGTAAGTAAGATTCAGATTCAACAAGATTGACTCGTAGTCTTGAACTCTATCTCTGACATCAAACCCACACACAACCTTTTCATATGGTGTATTCTCAAAAGCCTGTGCATTAATGGCCCTGCACGTGCATCCTAGTATAGTGAACGCTCTAGGAATTCTGCCTCGAAATTCCATAGGAAGCGGCCCCACTTCCACATTCACATAGGTGAGTCTATCATGAGTACTCATGTAGCTAGGTACTCCCTCCACGTAGAGTATAGATCTCATTAAGAGTTTCTATTACCTCATCCTATCATCGCTTCAGGAATCATGCTTATCTAATTTACAATAACATGTCCTTCTCATATCACTTCACAACTTGTTATTACCCATTGAACCTAATTCTTGGGATCTCCAGTCTTTTAGGTCGGGTTACCATCATGAGTGACTCTATAGGCATTAGTCTCATCCTTTTGGATGTATTTATGACTTTCTCTATAGCTAAATCCTTTTGTCAAAGGATTTGCTAAATTCTCATCAGTGCATACATGATCCACTATAACAACTCATTTAGTAAATAACTTTCTAACAATGTTGTTCTTACGACAAATTTGTCGTCTCTTATCATTGTAATAACGATTCTCAATCTTTGCAATAGTTGCGGTACTATCAAAGTGGATCAACACATTTGTCATATGTTTTTCCTACATAGGGATCTCTGCTAGCAAGCATCTCAACCAGCTTGCTTCTTCACTTGCAGTAGCTAGTACTATCATTTCAGACTCCATAATGGACTGAGCCAATATCGTCTGTTCTTCGATTTCCAAGATACAACACCACTCACTATATTAAAATATAGTCATCGATTGCTTTGGCGTCATCTAATAAGACGTTCCAATCAGCAACATTGTATCCTTCAAGGACTATAGGAAATCTTTGATAATGTAATCCGAGACTCATGGTCCTTTTTAGGTATCTCATGACTCTTTCCATAGCGTGCCAATGCTCCATACTAGGTCTACTAGTAAACCTGCACAACAATCCCACAACATAGGCAATGTTGGGTCTAGTACAATCAGTGGCATACCAGAGGCTGCCAATGATGCTCGCATATTCAGTTTGTCTAACACCTTCACCAGTGTTCTTGAAAAGTTTCACACTTGGATAGTATAGTGTGCAAGCAGGTTTACAGTCAAAGTAATTATATTTCTTTAGGATATTTTTAACAGAGTGATATTGATCCAAAGAAATTCCCTTTTCTAACCTAGTAATCTTGATTCCCAGGATTACATTTGTTTCTCCGAGGTCTTTCATATCAAAGTTGTTACACAACAATGATTTCAAAATGTTATAGCATGAAAGTTTGAATCAAATATGAGTTTGTCGTCTACATAGAGACATATGATAGTGCAAATGCCATTTTCAAATTTGTAGTAAATGCATTTGTCACTTTCATTCACTTTAAACACATTCAATTTAATCAAGTTATCAAACTTTTCATGCCATTTCTTAGAAGCTTGTTTAAGACCATATAGAGATTTATCTAACTTATAGACCTTGTCTTCTTGTCCATGAATTACAAAACCTTCAGGTTGTTCCATATAAATTTCTTCTTCAAGGTCACCATTTAAAAAAAAATGTTGTTTTAACATCCATCTGGTGTATCACCAGGTTATGAATAGCCACAAGTGATATAAGCACCCTAATGGATGTTAGCCTAGTGACTGGTATAAAAGTGTCGAAGAAATCTATATTTTCTCTTTGTCTAAAACCATTTGCTACAAGGCGTGCCTTGTACTTATCAATAGATCCATCAGGTTTTAGTTTCTTTTTCAAAATCCATTTACAACCTATTAGTTTGTAACCAGGAGACAAGTCTACTAAATGTAAGGTCTTGTTAGACTCTAGAGAATCAATTTCATCGTTTATAGCTTCTTGTCATAGATCTGCATCCAATGATGACAAAACTTCTTTAAGATTTGTAGGATTCTCTTCTAAATTATAGACCATATATTCTGGTTCATAATCTTTAGCAACTTTGACTCTCTTACTTCTTTGAGTTTTTGTTTCACCTTGTTTGCTGCTTTCAGTGTTTCTTGTAACAGGAACGTAACTTGGTTCGCTGCCCCCACTATTTCTCCATTTTACAGGGAATCTAGTTTCATAGAAGTCAACATCATTTGACTCTTTGATCACTTTTGCGTTTAGGTCATAAAACCTATACACTTTGTTCTTTACCGCATACCTAATGAATTCTCATTCATAGGTTCTACTAGCGAGTTTAATTCGCTCGGGATCGGGGATTCTGAAATAAGTCATACCACCCCATGTTTGAAAATAAGACAAGTTCGATTGTCTTTTCTTCACTATCTCATAAGGAGATGTTTTATTTTTAGATTTAAGAACTCTATTCAAAACATAACAAATAAGCAATATATTTTGTGCACACTAATGAGATGCAACAATATAATTAAGCATATTAGCAATAACTAGTTCAATAAGAGTTATATTTCATTTCTTTTCAACTTTACCATTCACATGAATCAATTATGGTGCAGTTGTTCCACATATAAATCTAGGCAATTTATAAAACTTATTTAAACAAACTAGAATCATACTTGTAACCTTTTAATCTTTCTACTAAATTGATTTTCAATTTTAGTTATAGAGATTCTTAACATGTCAAACTTTTCATTTTTGTTTTTCATTTCATGTTAACTTTCCCATAATGTTCACATATATGAAAGTGTAATAAATCTAAAGACTCATATTCTCTAACTACAAATTTATGTGAACTCTTTATTATTTTAGTTTGACTACAAAAAAATCATATTTTTCAAAATCATTTAACAATAACTTTGAAATTAAATCTAAGTTACTTAATTTTGAAATCAAATGGATTCACATCACATAATATAACATGTCAAAAATTAAAATCACACAATATGTATGCAAAAAGATACATTTTATTGATTTCAACAATCAAACATAAAGAGACATATTAAATTTCAACACTTAATTTAAATATGTCACGAGCAACGTACCTTAATAGATGATCCCATAAGTTATCTTCTGAATTTTACAGAAGTGTGCCTCCATGGATCTGTCGTCAGCCATCTGATACTTTGGGTAGCAGCTCACTACATACTCATTTAGAGCATCTAAAATATCTCTATCAGTATTGCTGGAATTGTAGTAGTTATACAGATCATCTACAACTTCATTAAGAATATAATTCTTATCATTATTTTCCGATGGGTTAATTCTCCAGCTTTCTTATCCTTTTTTTGCTTCAAAACTTAAACAGTTTATTGAAGAGGCAACATAATCAAATTCAGTAATATCTTCGGTTGACATGGCAGAATAAAACGTCTTAAAATTGTTGGAATTTGAGTTTCAAAAACCATTTAAAAATCACAATTTATGTCACCGAAGATATTGCTGGGTTGAGTCGCGGACTAGGTCGCTCTCTTTAAGACGTTTCGCGGCACTGCCCAAATTGTGCAAGGCAGACTATCAACCACGAAGTCCCCAGGATAAAACAGCCCAGATCACTGTATCGAAGTTCTACTGCACTGTAGAAAACCGTTCTAGAATTACACCCTCAATATGGCGCTTAAAGCCACTCTTAATATGACGGTTAAAGTCACTCTCAATATGACGATTAAAGTCATTCGCAATATGGTACTATGACCACTCATAACTATGGCACAACGACCGCTCTAAAAAACAAAAAGGACTACGGCACAACGACTGCTCTAAAAACCGAAGGGACTGCGGCATAACAGCTGCTCTAAAAACCGAAGAGACTACGGTATAATAACCGCTCTAAAAATCGAAAGGACTACGGTATAATAACCGCTCTAAAAATCAAAGGGACTACGGTATAATAACCGCTCTAAAAACTGGGACTACGGTATAATAACCGCTCTAAACCGAAAGGGACAGAAAGAAAGGGGAGAAGTGACTCGAAATTTGGCGAGCAAAATATAAGAGGGAGAAAAGAGAAAGTTGGGAAAAGTATCCAACTTTGGTGTACTTTTCGCAATAGTTTAATGCTCATTATTTAGTGATGGAAGTAAACTCACATTTCTTTTCTAAGCAATGTGGGACTTTAGTATGTATAATTTGAAACTACTTAAAATACTAGAGTTTTCCAATGTAGGATTTCAAAATTATTTCTTTCCAATGTGGAACTTAACAAGTTTCTTTCCACTTAAATTTACAACAAAAATTTCTTTCCAATGTGGGACTTCAACAAATTATTAAATTCACACAAAAAATATAATTATTTTCCAACAGAATAGTGATTAGAGTAGAGGCAGTTGAACAAGGATCAAAACTAGAGGTAGAGAATACATGAATCAAAGACAACATGATCAGAGAATACGTGGATTAGAGGCACTATGGTCAAAGGAACTTGAATGAGTGGTAGAATAAGAAAAGAATCACAAGTAGAAGAAGACAAAGGGAATCAATGGCTAAAACTCATCAGAAGCAAGAAACATATCAGAGGCAAAAACTAATGAAAAACAGAAAACACATAAAATTAAAAACTCGCCCATCAAAGTTAACTCCCATTTACTAAACCGCAACACATCGAAATCATCACACAAACATATGCAAAATAGATTATTTTAAAACAGTGAAATGCAGTTTTTTAACATATCCTATATGATGACTCAGATTTTCATTATGATTTATCTCTTTAGTGTCAATAACATTTCATTTGTCTTCCCCTTTAGATGTTTCGCCGCCTTTTGTGGTGTTTAGCTTGATTCTTATTTTTATTTTGTGGATAAACTTCGGACTATTTGTATCCTTTTTTTAAAATATATTCTTTTAATTTTTCTAAAAAAATAAATTGATATTTGCTATCCAATTTTTTAAGTGTCCGTGATTAGTAAGTTTTAGATTTTTTATATTTAAAGATGAAGGTAATATTAGCAAGTTTTAATATGAATGGCAGCATAAAAAGTGGTGCAGCACAATAGAATGAAAAACCATTTTTAATTTGAGATGCTAGTGTTAAAATGTGATATATATATATATATATATATATATATAAATGAGAGAGTGACACTTCTGTATATTTTCATATTTAGATATCTTATCTTAATCCTTTTTAACAATATATTAATCTTAATAATATACACCTCAAGATTTCTTTTATGTCACATAGAACGTTGACTCCTGCATGAGTTATAAAATAATATTCTCTATTCTATAATAAATTATTTATTTATAAAATATGTCTGCTTTGAAATAATTGTTTTTTGTTTAATTTAAGGTGATATTAATTATATTTTTAAATTAATTAGTATCTATTCCGTGTCAAACACGAGTAAAAGTTCATTGATATATGTTAACGGATAAAATACAGAAAATCAAATCTTTCTAGTACCTTAAATT
>JBBPBT010000556.1:4092292-4111172 GCA_037974875.1 Cicer bijugum | reverse complement strand
TTAACAATTTTTAAAAAATTTTAAATTCAATAAAAAAAATTTCTTAGAAAATAATATAGATATTTTTTTTCAAAAAAAAAAAAAATTAAATCATAATTTTCTTGGAAAATTTTGGAGAAAAAAATTTTAAAAACGATTTTGAACATTTATTTTTTTTTCAAAAAATAATTGAATCTTTTTCTCAAATCTTTTTTGCCAAATGAATTTCAAAATTATTTTTCCGAAGACCAGGCTTGAAATTGATTTTGACTTAAAAATTATTCAAAATATTATACTAGTTTATATTTATAAACTAGTTTCAAACCAGTTCGAAACTACACTAAATTGATTCAAAGATGATTTTCAAAAACTTAATCAAACCATTAATATGGTCCAATCCAATGCAGTTTTGCACCATGAACACCGCTCCACATAACATCATCATCCATCACATAACCCCATTTTCCATCACCTACCCTACCCTAGTGTATTACCAAAATCCTTGCACATTTTTTATTGAACTAGAGCGGCGACAGACATACTGACTATTTGCGATTGAGAAGACAACGACAAACTGATCAAGAATCTAGATATAGTAGAGATGAAGTGGCATTTTCAGCACATATTGATTACTAACATTTACGATTCATGATTTCTTGATCTCCCTTTCGTGACGGATATACTAACCATTAAATAATTCATAATGTTTTTGTAAGTTATTCAAGAAGCACATTGATAATCAAATATATATTTATCTTTTAGTTAATTAGTTAATAGACTGTTGTAGGGAACACTTTTAACTAATTAATCTAAAAACACATTTGTTTGTATGTTTGTATTATAAATTATAATTATTGTATGGTTCCTTTTTTGTTATAATGAATTATTTTAAAATTTACTCTAATATTTATTTTGATTCTCTTTTTTTATTTTACATAAGTTCTATCCACCAGAGATAATTTTATTAGAGATATGTCAAACATTAAATATGTGTACTTCTCTCAGCAAAATTCTAATCCAAAGTTTAACCATTTTTATTAAACTCAATCCCATTGATATTTATTATAATTCTAAATATATTTTGGTTGTAGTTTACCATTAATTTATAGTCATGCTTGGTGTGATCTAAATTTT
This sequence comes from Cicer bijugum, assembly GCA_037974875.1. NCBI lineage: Eukaryota > Viridiplantae > Streptophyta > Magnoliopsida > Fabales > Fabaceae > Cicer > Cicer bijugum. The sequence goes on along the minus strand of JBBPBT010000556.1, from coordinate 4,110,059 downwards.
GAGAATATATCTATTTTTTTTCAAATTTATTGACTAATTAATCTAATGCCGCCTTTATATAAAAATAGTTAACTTTAATTTAAAAATACTAACATCTCAGGAGTGAATTTGACATTATATCCAATTTCTTTTTGGCGTATGACATAATTTTCGACATTAAAATATGAAGTAAAAAAATTGAATTACATAAGACATATCTCCATAAATAATTGGCTACAGCATCCCTTATGATCGAGACTACATTTTGATATCAACATAAGGCTACATTTGTACCGTAATATCTCTACATTAAAATGATTTAATAAAAGATAGAAAAAGTAAAAAGTAAAAATATATAAAAATTGCAAGGGTTAATGATGTCCAAGTTTCACGGTTTGTAGTGTGAAAATAAATTAGGACATATACTCTTCTAGTGTCTACCTACATTTAATGGAACAAGTTCTTAAAGCAAACTCTTCTCGTTGTTAGCTTTGCCTACAATTAATTGCGAGGTAATGAGTTAAAAACATATAACTGTTAAAAAGAAAACCTTCTTAAAATGACTTAGATTAATAGATTAATAAAAAGTAGGAATATAGATTTCATGGCATTTTAATGTAATACAATATTAAAGAAGCTAAAAAAGAGTACAACGAAATCAATTAAGCTCACAAAATGAGAATCATATTAGAGAATTAAAATTCCTTTCTCAAACAATACTATGGCAATATTATTGAGTGTGAAATTTAAGTGTGAAATTCCTCATTCCTCATTCCTCATTCTCATTTGTTTATATTTGTACTTATTCATATATATAAAATAATAAATTTAAATTTATTATAATTAATATAGAAAAATAATAATAATTATAAATAATAAAATTAAAAAAATATTAAAATTATATTTTCTATAGAAAGGTGATTATAATTTTTAATATTAAAAAAATTATTAAATATATTAAATATATACATATATAATTTAAAAATAACAATAATATTACTAGTCGAGCGGATTGAGGTGCAAGGTAGATATCAGCGGCCACAAACCCATCTCCACCTTCGAATTTTAATATTTAAAAAAATTCGCTTATACATCTAATTAAAACAGATTCTCTCCATCCAAATCACTACGGGTGCGATGGATTCTCACATATACTGTTTGTGTTGATATCCCTACATAATACATTTTATAATCAAATAAACATCGGTGTCACTTTGAGAAGAAAAATAAAACATAAAAACCAATTCTACCCTTCTATGTTTATTTTCAACTATATTCTCTGAGCCCTCTTAAATATAGTTTTGCTTTTGCTTTATTTCCATGACGTCACGATACTACAAATACAAATCTAAAAAACAATTATTCGGTCAAATTAATTAAAATTATAAATTAATGAAATCAATGAAAGCAATTAACTCACATGACTTGATTAATCAAAAGTACAAACATAAATTTAATAGAAACAATATATGATAGAAAGAAAGAAAATAGAACAAATTAAGCTCACAAAATGAGAATTTTAAGGGGAATTAGAATTCCACATTAATTCTGGAACAATTAAATGTCGGGGAGTTTAAGATTCTAAACAAACAAGAAATAATTGTACCTCTACTATATATATCTTTAATTATATTATTTAAGCCCCCATAAATAAACTTTTTGTTTTATTTTTTTAACGTCACAATAAAAATAACAAATGTCAACTACCAACTAATCAATCGGATCAATTTTTTAAAACAAATCAATAAATAAATTAAAAAATCAAGGGAGTGGAAATACGGACGAGAGATTAGTGAAAGAAATTTAAGGCAATAAAAAATAATAGTTAATTAAAGAAATAGATTCTACAAATATAAATAAATAAATGCAAAATATTATTATTAGATATTGTCAATTGGTGTAAGTATCGTTGGAAAGCAAATAAGACAATAACTTAAATGTTTACTTGTATATATTTGAAAAGATATGTTCTGTATTCAAAATTACTCTGGTCAACGTTAATTTTTAATTTTTTTCTTCTTCTTTTTAGTTTCAAACACATTTTACAATATCTCTCATTTTTTTATCATTCAAGTTTCTATTTTCTATTTTCATCACCGTCAGCAACAAGATTTCATCAATCAGATTAGCGAGGTTTCAATGAGAAGAACAAATTTAGAAACTACCTTGTCGGGTCAAAAGTAGTTATGTTGCTTTGTTTTCATCCCTTTCACAATCATTGCATTATAAAGTAGTTAGATAGATCTCACTAGTGCCTTTTGTGTGATGGACCTATTAGGTGAAGTTTCTTTATTTATCTTTAGATTCATTATGGTATAAAACCATAGGTTTAAATTAAGTGTAGTCAACTTAATGCATATACTTTCTTTTACTATTTTTATTTTTATTTTTGTTTCTTTTTATTTTTATGTTAATAAAAGCTAAATATTAACCCGCACATAATTTACTAAGTGGTATAAAACAGAGCAAAACATATTAATAGATATGTTTATGCTATTAGAGTTAAGCATACAAAAGGACATATGCGCAAATGAAAAAAGAAAATAGGATATATGTATTAGTCTTTGAATCCTTTTTTAAAATAACTAAAATAAAGTTGAATTGATATTTTTAATTATTACAAAAATATAATTTGTTATTATAGTATAACATAAAATGATGTGTACTTCTAAACTAAATGAGCATGTACGTGAAAATAAATGAGAAATAATAAGTGTAAACTGCAATTCATTTTAGCATAAGTTTCAAAATCTTTCATCATTTATATATATGCAAATCATTTAGAGAATTTAAAAACATTTCACCTCAAAATAGATTCTATATATAAGGTAAGATATTATGTTCTTTTGAAAAAAAGTAAGATATTATGTCCTTTCGAAAAAAGTATAGGATATTAAGTAACTAAACAACTGGTTTGATATTTAGTTTAGTGTATAGAATCTTTTTTGGAAGGTAGTTAGTATTATGTTGTGATCCTAATTTATTCTCATTGAGTATGTTGTGACCTCAAGAACCATAAACAATATGTGCAGTGATTATTGTCTTATGAATTGTCAAAACCACGAGGTGTATTTGATGTTTTGAAATTTCATTTTAGTTAGATTTGCGTTTGATTTAAAAAATAATCCTTTGAATGTATTTAATATTGATTATTGAATGGTTAAAATCATAAATAATAGATATGAAGGAGATATTTTGATAGAGTAACAGCAAGAAAAGACTAAAAGAATAATAGAAAGTGGCAATATGCATCATAACTATATAATAAAGTATTATAAGTTTGTTATTACATAGAACAGAGGAAAAGAGTGGTAGAAATGTGTGTATTGTTGCTGAAAAATCAAGAATGAAAAAAAAAAGCTCTCATAAAATAACAATAGGAGTAGAATGCTCTTGCAAGAAGGCCAGGGTCTCTCTCTGCCAACCTGCAGGTTCTAACAGCTGAGTCCATATTATGCATCCTATAACATTTCAAAATCAATAAGTGGGATTAGTACCCTAAGTTCTAAATGCATAATGATATTCCACATAATTTTGTTCTAATTGTTAGACATAAGTCCTCTTGATCATGATTTTGACATAATTAACAAACGTACAATGTTCATGTATCATTTGATAAAACTAACAGTTTGAACCGAGTTACATTTCAGAAAAAACAAGCAAACACTATACACTTGGACACAAGCTTGGAACACAAGGAATCAAGCAAAAAATAGAGAATGTGCTGGAAAAAGATGCAATTCTGTCTAGTGTCATTAGTGTTTGTAGTAGTTAGTTAGTAGACTTATCAATGTGATTTCATGCTTAAGTATTTGCCAAATTAAAAATGAAATCTTAAAATAAACAAGTAAACAAATCGATTAGCAAGTCAATTGATGAATCCATTGTGCAATTGATTGCTTGACTCAGAATTAGAGTTTTCACTAAGTACATCGATTGAGAAATCAATTACTTGAAGGATTTTAGTGAAACCTAAACTCTAGGTCTAAACCAATCCATTGGGCAATCGATTAGTACTTCAATTGAGAAATCGATTTTGTAACTTATAGAGCCAAGCTAACACTTTGCAAATCGATTCAGAAAACTGTTTTTCATTAGACTTGGCCTCTGTAATCAACCAATCGATTGGACAATCTATTGGGACATCAATTGAGAAATCGAGTTGTTGAGTCACAGAGCCAACCACTTACTAAAACAATCGATTGGCAAATCGATTGTGTAAAAGCCTTTTATCAGACTTAGCCTCTGTGATCAATCAAATCGATTGAGACATCAATTGAAATAAGTTTCTTAACTTGCAAGATATAGACTAATCGATTAGGTAATCGATTGGGCAAATGAAATGCTTAATCATATATCAGAAACAAGTTCCTAATCGATTGGCACATTGATTTTTAACTAAATGGTTGAGCCACTGTAACTATTTGAATCGATTGGCAAATTGATTGGAATAAACCAGTTGAATCACTGTGACTAGGAAAATCGACTGACGAATCGATTGGAGCAAAATACTGGAGTCACTGTGATCAGTTCAATCGATTGACAAATCGATTATGTGAATAAGTATGAGTCGAATGAGTAATCGATTGTTTTGATCTCGTTGTTGGAACAAAACACTTCCAATCGATTACCCAATCGATTCAGATATGAACTTGCTTCAGTTTTTGACTTAAGCATTAAAAGAATCGATTGGAAAATCGATTCATTCATATATTTTCAAGAACCAAGTAAAACAAGAAACACGATAATCAATTGGGCAATCGATTAAGCTGTTTTTAAACCTTTATAAAATCAATTGGGGAATCGATTTTACTGCTGTTTTTCTTAACATATATAAGTTGACTCAAATCACTTTTTCTCATAACTTTTGAATAAATTTGAAACAACCAAGACAATAATTCATACACTTTTTCATAACACTGAAATCTGGAAAAATACTTTGAGAGAAAGAATTGAAAACACACACGAAATACTATCTTGGCAAATCCTTATGGTGTGTAATTCATAGTTTGATTGAGTCGCCTTTATTAGTGATCTTTGATCCTTTGTCATCTCTGTAAACAACATTTTGTAAAGAAAGTCTTGTAAAAAACCCAGTATAGAAACTGGTAACTATCTTCGTTGATAAGGGTGTTCATCAAGAAGAAGTTTCATCGTTATCTTGGGAGAGTTTGTCGATTAACTCGAGGGATACGGTGGCGGCTGTGCAATAGGAACAAGAGAGTTTTTGGTTAGATAGCCCTTGTGAGAGCTGGACAAACTGTAAAACATACTCTAGACGATTCTATTGGAAAAATGATGAAATCGGTTCGATTTCGGGACTGGATGTAGGTTGTCATACTGACAGCCGAACCAGTATAAATCTCGGTGCACAATTTTCTTACCCTTTCTCTTTATTTCAATATTGCTTGAATGGTTAATCTTGAATGTATGTGTTAGCAAAATTATGTCTTTATTGATATGTTGAATGACCATTGTATGTGAACACTTATATTGATTTACATGCAATCTTTGTTCCTGAATAAATGCTGTAAATTGTCTTTGTTAAACTGATTAGTAATCTTGTAAGATTAGTAAAGACATTTCATATAAATTTTTAACAAATAGAGGCCATAATTCCCAACACTAATATCTTATAAAATGGAAATATGTTAAACTTACCATTTCAATCAACACACAGAAAGCAAAAACAAAATCAACACTTTAGTTTTATATATAAATAATTTACTTAGATTGATCTTAAATAAATAAATCATTAAAATAAAAGTCTAATGCGGAATAAAAAAAAAAATCCAAAGTGGCACTTACACATATGGCAGAGAATGAACAAGCTTCTGAAGTTCATTCATCAAGGGAGATGCCTACCTCATCAAGCACCACATGCTAGAGTGTATGTCAACAATGGTTTCAAACCAATTACATGTCTTATGTGCAGATTAATAAGTCAAATTATGCAGAATTTACTAATACTTCACTAGTTTGTCCAATTTTTCAAAACTACATTTCATAAAGATAGAAACTCATGATGAAAATGATCAAGAAATTGTTGGTATCAGTTGTTGTAGGGAAAACTATTACAGAAACTCAAACTTTAAAAACAATGGTAGAAACAAATTTTAAGATAATCAATTCTACACTGCAACAACATACAGAAAAATATACCGCATGAAATTTAATTACCAATATTGATATCTAAATAGTCTCTTGGTTAATTTCATTGTTGTTGAGAACGGAATTCTCGCTCATTTCACCGTTTTAAAAATTTATCCATAAAATCTATATCAAAACTACAACAATAAGAAACACCAAGACTGGGATTTCCTCACTTTGTCTAAATGTACACCATTTCAGCCAGATCACGAATTATTAGCCCCCACCAATGGAAGAACCATAGACTCATGCTGATAATTTCATCAAAATCGCAAACACAGATGCTGCTAATTCTAAATCCACAACCTTGCATGCCCCACTTAAATTCAAGCTTTAAAGACCAGTTAATAGTACAAAAACACGAATGTTGAAGGACATTTTCTGCTGTCTACCGATACCAAACCAACTTAAAGACCAATTATAACAAGCATTGTGACAAGTTTAATCAACCGATCAGTAAATTAATAAAGCAATCAATTATCCAAAAGAAAACCAAATTTCAATGCAAAAGAGAAATTTACATGAGTGAAAGGGTTAACTCTGCATGATTAACATAGCAACATACACATATTCATTCAAAACAATGAGATTTAAATTTTGACATTCCGTCAAACATTATATAGGAATTCTACCCAAAAAAAGCAGAATTGATCATGAACTCATAATAGGAAATATCTCTGACACTCAAACACTAGAACTCAATGTTAGGGAAATTTCCAAAATATATTTGGATTTTTCTAATAGCTATATTAATGTAGCAAAATTAAATAATTGAATGTATCACTTAGTCAAGTGGTTGCAATGATTGGATTTAATTCAAACCAATGCATCTATTAAGTTATCAAAAATTGCAATCTTTCACAAGAGTTGTTTTCTTTCACCAATTGGGTTGAAGAGTTGTTTTCTTTCACCAATTGGCATGAGTATCTCTATAGAGATATTTTAGAGGCAGAAAGAACACAAGACAAAACAACACAAATTCATGTTACATAAGTCAAAAATATTTCTGAGTCGTTTCTTCTTTTCTCTAGTGCACGAGAGTAAACGAAGAAAATTTATTCTATAAAACACCGTTGATCGATATGTTTGATGTGAATGTGCAATTCACTTCAAGGATTCCAAAGTATCCTAAAGGGGATTCGCTGGTAAACCCATTTGCATCCAATATATATAGATTGGTGGGGGCGAATCGAACCTAAAGCTTAGTGTGATACACACGCTTTGGAATTTATTTGTGCAACCTTTGATAGCGTTTCAGCAAGTGTACTGAATCGTTGCAAGTAATAATAAAATGGTAGTACCGAGTGTCGAACTCAAGGATTGTGTTTTACTATTGAATTATATTTGATTACTAAAATTGAACAAAAAGGTTCTCAAGTTGATTGAAATAATGTTTGAAATTAACAACAATAATAAAATTGATCTTTTATAATGAGAAAAATGTCAGGGATGAGTTTCACTTCGAATCCAACCTTGGTGTCTAATTTGATCCTAGTTACTGAATTCCTTTATTGAATTATTACCGAATTCTCTTTATTATTCTTGCCCTAATGTCTTAGTGACAGAACCTTTAATTCCAAAGTAACCCCTAATTCCTTAGTGGATTTAAGATTAGAATTAAGCATTACCGTATAGAAATTCTCTTGTAAATTATTGCTTTGCAACTAATTTAATTGGTTTCATGACCTGCATCTATCCCTAGACTACAAATTCATGAATTTCTCATCTCAAGCATTCATAAAGTCCACTTCCGTTTCAAAATACAAATCGTAGAATATTTTATTGTTGATCAAGCAATAAAAAGCATTAAGCACAAAGATGAGAAAAACAATTCAATAAACTCATTCATATAACTAGAAATCAAATCAGAAAAATAAGAGTTTCATTTGGTTACACTCATCCTTAACAAATAGGGTTTAGTTACTCATGACAGAGATACAAAAAATAAGGATTAAAGAAGAATTACAAGAATGATTCATTGATGATTCTTGATAAAACTGCTTCAATGCATTAGAAACGGCCGTCTTTGAGTTTCTATGCTAGAGCACAAGTCTCCCAACTTCCCAAGAGTCAAAAAAATCCCTAAAACAGTAAAAAAAAAATAGCGTTTTTATGATTGCTGATGCGCGTCACGCGCTCCACGCGCGCTCCACGCGCGCTCCAGGCGCGCGTTGGCAGGGCTGAAACAGGTGAAATGCGCTCCAGGCACGCAGCATCTGCTGTCTGACGTATTTTGCATTTTTCTCATCTTTCGCGTCTGAATGTGGTCCCGCTGTCTTCATGAAAGTTGTAGATATGGATCTTAGCTTTCATTAGCACTTGGAGTGACACTAATCGGACATCTAGAACTCTAGATATGGCTGAAATACTCCACATATATCATGTTGATTTTTCACCAAAATTCAGCACTGCACTTAAAAACAAAACGCAATGTAAAATTACAAAAAATTCCTACTTAATCACTGAAATACAAGCATAACATATTAATAAATTCAAAGAACAAAAATAAACCGAATGTAACAAATAAATCCTTAATTTAACTGATGATTAAAGGTAAATAAGACTAAAATAGTGGAAAAATGTGCATATGATGAAGAGTTATCACAACCCCAAACTTAATCTATTGCTTGTCCCCAAGCAACAATAAATTCCATGTTTGGTGTAGTTAAAAATAACCTTAAACTCAATTTCTCAAATCACATCAAACTCAATTTTTAATTTCAGCTACTACAAACATCCATCATGCTCTATGGTTGCTAAAAATTATAACAGGATTTGTACACATTGGCATTCATTTATCAAATTCAACTCTCTCTTCACACAATCTCACCAAAATTCTCTCAAGTATTTAGAAGGGTTATGAATTTATCACTCAAATCCTAGAACATGCATCACGCTACCATAGGCTTGAAAAAATTCTAATTAGCAATCACAATGCAACAAACACATACATTTTTGGAGGACTTTCGGGTTGTAATGGGGCTTAGGTAAGGGTAGGACATTTTGGGATAGTAGGCTTTACTACTTAGAGTTAGGCATATATTTCCAAATTATTCTACCATTTTTTTTCTTCACCTTTTCATTCTGGAGATTCTCAAACATTGACAAAAGAACCAAAAAAATATTATTTATCGTTTTTTTTTTCTTTATTATTATTTTTTTTATTTTTGTGAGAATCACCACCCCAAACTTAAAAGGTTGCTATCCCATGAGCAACCCCAAACTTAGAATTTGATCAATACATAACAAAACTTATCTACCTAACTCCAAGTAGGGTGATGTAATTGAAGCAAGGTCTTTTTTTTTTTTTTTGTGATGTTGCTAGTAACCGAAATAAAGGGGCAAGGCTCAAAGGGGCTAGCAATGGATAACATTTTTATAGGGTAGTTAGAAAGGTTCAAATGACCAAATAAAATTGCCTCAATGTATGCACAAATTACAAGTGATGCAAGTCAGAATTAGTGCAAGTTCTGAAGGGATAATACATGTATGGATAATCACACAGCAAAAAATTTAAGTGTTTAGGCTCAAAAGCTCACGGCTAGGATAGTAAGAGAGAGTATGAACAATCAACATGATGCCAAACATGCATTCAAAAAGTTAAAAGTGTATTTTTGAAAAACTTGATGGCCTATTAGCCTTCTGCAACCATTTAGTAATCAAGCATGTATGCATTAGGGAGACTTATCGACTTGAGCAATAACATAATCTAAGAAATAGAGTTTAACTTTCAAAATCCCAAATAGAAACTTTAAGATCAAGTGCAAGTTATTACAACTTTTCATCATCAAACAAAGAAAACAAGAAGAAACAAAGAAAAGCAAATAGACTAGACTAAAAAAAGAAGAACAAGAAAAGAAACAAAGAAAAGAAAAAGAAGAAAAACAAAATCAAAACAAAAGAAAGAAAACTTCTCTAGTTTAGCAGTTCAAGGATCCTCGTTTAGATCATCTGCTCCTGTTCCGCTCTGGTCGCCTGTGTACTGGTGAGGTGTAAATAGATCAACATAAAACATGCCTCCCGGTGTCTGTTGAGAAGAGGCGAATGCTCGATAGAGATTTGTCATCCCTAGTTCTAATCTGGCGTGTCTATCTCGCTGATCAATCATTACTCGTTCCATCATAGTTTCCAATCTACCGATTCTGTCTTCGTTAGAGAGCTGGACTGGGTGTGGAGGGTGTTGCTGTGGTTCAATATGTTCCTCTGCTGGCATCGCTGCTGGTGGGGCAACAGGGTAGTCTGCTGGAATCATAGAGTGTTTTGTTATCCATCTTGTAGTGATTGAGTAGCTGGTTTCAACATTTCTTTGCCTTGTTTTGGTACCACTCTCACCAACTCATATAATTTTCCTATCAAGAAGGCATGATGGAAGTAGCCTGTTGGGGGATCAAGAATAGTTGTGCCCCGAATATCATTGGCTATTAACATGCCCACATTAATTTTGTCACCTTTTAAGATAGCAAGTAGTAGACATGCTCTTTGAAATGTTATATCAGACACATTCGAACATGGTAATAGTGTATGATGGACAAAAGTACTCCATGCCTTAGCAATCGGGGTGAGGTCCACCGAGCGTAATTTCCGAACTGAGCCATCTCTATTTCGTACCCAATTTGTGCCTGGTCTGCATAAAGTGCGTAGGATTTCCTGACTGCTTGCTCTTACAAGTTGTTTTTTTATAGCTAGAAAGCGGCAATCATTATAGTTTGGCAGGCCAAGGATTTCATTGATGACTTGAGGTGTGAATGGTACCCTTTTCCCCTCACATAACTCACAAATTGGTCAAGTGGGAATGGTTGGTCAGACTTTAGTTCGGAGGCATTAGTGTAGAATTCCACAGCTAATGATTTGCTCGCTGTGGTGACAAATGTGGTCAGCTTCTCCCATCCTCTGGCAGCAATCATAGCCTGGATGTCAACAAATTCATCGTCTTCCAACTGAAATTTTTTTTTCACTTACAAACTTGTGGACTGCTGGGAGTTTGGCATGGTATTCCTGTGTTACCATGTTCTTGAATAGGAATGCATCGTGCTGTGGGGCAGAGGATGTTGTTGCAACCTTAGTTCGTTTTGCCTTTTGTTGGGTTGCCATTAGGTCCTGCAAAACAAGTAATCACCCCCAAGGTTCATAATGTTCCAAGTTAGAGCTAATTAAGTGATAATAACATCATACATGGCCATGAGTTTGTCCACTAACATTCTAAGTGATAATAATGCATGTGCATTGGTTGTGTCATTTTATCAAACAGTTGGAATGCAGACATCATAGTGGTTGTGACATTTTATCAAACAGTTGGCATGCAGACATCATAGTGGTTGTGACATTGTATCAAACAGTTGGCATGCATGCATCATAGTGGTTGTGGCATTTTAGCAAACAGTTGGAAAGCAAGCATCATAGTGGTTGTGGCATTTTAGCAAACAGTTGGAATGCAGGCATAATAATGAATGAAAAACACCCAATCTCGCAACCATTAACCCCATTCGATCTCATTAACAACATACATGCATGCATAATGTATCAAATTCAGCATAGATTCACGTTTACAAGAGAAAAACCCACACGCATCAGTCACCAAGAATGAGTTGCTATTAGAAGTTTTGGGGAAACTTACTTGAGGATGAGATGGTTTTTCGAGATTGTGTGAAGAGAGGGAGCTTGACCTTCACTGATAATTGTGTTTGTGAAAGAGGGAGGGTTCACTTACTTGGAATGATTAAAAGCCCGTGCCATGAGTTCTGTTAAATGCGCTTCAAGCGCATGGGGCGCGCTTCAGGCGCGCGTAATACAGAGCTGAAATTGCGAAATGCGCTTCAAGCGCATCCGGGCGCGCTCCAGGCGAACGTAATACAGAGCTGAAATTGCGAAATGCGCTTCAGGCGCATCCGGCCGCGCTCCAGGCGCGCTTAAGACAGTAGCCCAATTGCGAAATGCGCTTCAGGCGCATCAAGGCGCGCTCCAGGCGCGTTTTACACAGACTGGAAATCCTGAAATGCGCTTCAGGCGCGTGGCTTGCGCTTCAGGCGCGTTTTTGCTTCCTCTCAACTAAAAAAACAATCCCCAACACATTTTTATGATTTCTTGCTTATACTTAACATCAAGAATGAATAAAATTAGTAATTAAAAACTAAAATTGAAAGTAAATGAAGTGACATCAACTAAAATGAAAAGGATATGAAGTTGGGTTGCCTCCCAACAAGCGCTTGTTTAGTGTCCTGAGCTTGACAATTCACTCTTCAAGTGGTGACCAGATGGATGGACTCCATCGAAAGTTTTGACTCTTCCCCGAAATACGGTTTGAGTCTCTGTCTATTGACCTTGAAGTTCCGATCGGAGTGTATATCTTTCAACTCTACGGCACCATATGGAAATACCTTGATTACGTTGAAAGGGCCCGACCATCTTGACTTGAGTTTTCCGGGAAACAATTTCATTCTGGAGTTGAATAGGAGAACTAGTTCTCCTTCTTGGAATTCCTTGAATTTGATTTTTTTATCATGCCATTTCTTGGTTTTTTCTTTATATATCTTGGCATTCTCATAAGCAAAATTCCAGAATTCCTCTAACTCGTGAAGTTGAAGGATTCTCGCTTCGCCTGCCTTGCCCAAGTCAAAGTTCAAGTACTTCGTTGCCCAAAATGCTCGATGCTCAAGTTCAAGAGGTAAATGACACGCTTTACCGTACACAATTTGATACGGTGACATGCCCAGGGAGGTCTTAAAAGCTGTTCGGTATGCCCAAAGTGCATCTTCAAGTTTCGTTGACCAATCCTTTCGTGAGGCAGTTACTGTTTTTTCTAGGATTTGTTTAAGCTGCCTGTTGGAGACTTCAACTTGCCCACTAGTTTGCGGATGATATGGGGTTGCCACTCTATGACGCACATTATATTTCTTCAGAAGGTATTCCATATTCCGGTTTAGAAAATGGGTGCCTTCGTCACTAATCAAGGCTCGAGGCACACCGAAACGAGCGAATATGTTCTTCTTGAGAAAGGTGATAACCTGTTTCAAATCATTTGTTGGAGTAGCTATTGCTTCAACCCATTTTGAGACATAATCCACCGCCACTAAAATATAAACTTTATTATATGACGATGGGAATGGACCCATGAAATCAATACCCCACACATCGAACACTTCTACTTCTAATATAGGATTTTGCGGCATCTCATCCCGTTTTGAAATGTTACTGGTGCGCTGGCATCGATCGCATTTCTTCACATAGTTGAATGCATCCTTGAATAATGAAGGCCAAAACAACCCCGATTGTAGAACTCTTGCTGCAGTTCGGTCACCACTGAAATGACCCCCATACTCAGAGTCGTGGCAGTGCCACATTACCTTTTCTTGTTCCTCCTCGGGCACACACCTTCGCAACAGCCCATCCACTCCTCTTTTGTACAGAAAGGGTTCATCCCATACATAGAATTTGGCATCGTGGATAAACTTCTTTCGTTGTTGGTAAGTGAAATCAGATGGGATTGTGCCCCCCATCTTGAAATTAGCAAAGTCGGCGAACCACGGTGCCATGGTAATGGCGAAGATGTGCTCATCAGCAAATTGATCTCGAATCGGTCTAATATCCTCATTCTCCTCGACCTTCTCCAATCGAGATAGGTGGTCAGCCACAGTGTTCTCTGATCCCTTTTTATCCCGGATCTCAATGTCAAATTCTTGTAGTAATAGAATCCATCTAAGCAACCTTGGTTTTGATTCCTGCTTAGTAAACAAATACCTCAAAGCAACATGATTAGTGTAAACAATAACTTTCGATCCTAATAGATAAGACCGAAATTTATCAAAAGCATAGACTACAACTAATAATTCTTTTTCAATTGTAGCATAATTGTGTTGTGCCTGATTTAAAACATGACTAGCATAGTAGATCACATGCTACATCTTGTCTTTTCTTTGTCCCAGAACTGCCCCAATAGCACTGTCACTTGCATCACACATGATTTCAAAAGGTAGTGACCAGTCAGGTGCAGTGATAATGGGGGCAGTTATCAGCTGGTTTTTCAAATTGTTAAAGGCATGTAAATAATCCTCATTGAATTTGAAAGGTGTGTCTTTCGCGAGTAGGTTTGTAAGTTGTTTTGCAATTTTTGAAAAATCTTCTATAAACCTTCAATAAAATCCAGCATGGCCTAAAAAGCTTCTAATGCCTTTCTCGTTGGTAGGAGGGGGAAGTTTTTCAATAACTTCAACTTTGGCCTTGTCTACCTCGATTCCCTTATGGGAGATTCGGTGGCCTAAAACAATTCCCTCTCTTACCATAAAATGACATTTCTCCTAATTTAGGACCAAGTTAGATTTTTCACACCTTTCTAATACAAGAGATAGATTAATCAAACAATTATCAAAGGATGACCCAAATACAGAAAAGTCATCCATGAATACCTCAATATGTTTCTCAATCATATCAGAAAATATGGACATCATGCACCTTTGAAATGTGGTCGGCGCATTACACAGTCCAAATGGCATTCTTTGATAAGCAAATACCCCATACGGACATGTAAATGCGGTTTTCTCTTGATCCTCGGGTGCTACGGCTATCTGATTGTACCCTGAATAACCGTCTAGGAAACAGTAATACTCATGTTCGGCTAACCGCTCAAGCATCTGATCAATGAAAGGGAGCGGGAAATGATCCTTCCTCGTGGCACTGTTCAATCTCCTGTAATCAATACACACTCTCCAGCCTGTAACCGTTCGAGTAAGAATTAACTCGTTCTTTTCATTTGTGATGACAATCGTTCCCCCCTTTTTTGGTACAACTTGGACGGGACTCACCCAAGAGCTATCTGAAATTGGGTATATGAGGCCGACTTCTAATAGCTTTACCACCTCTTTCCTGATCACTTCTTTCATTACCGGATTCAATCTCCTTTGGGGTTGTACTACCGATTTGTGATTGTCCTCCATGAGGATTTTGTGCACACAAAAAGTCGGACTTATTCCCTTCAAGTCATCAATGGACCAACCGATAGCACCCTTGTGCTTCTGCAGAATTCTCAGCAACTTTTCTTCTTGCAACTCGCTCAAGCTTGCACTAATTAAGGATGGATTTTTTTCTTCTTCATCCAGGAATACATATTTCAAATGAAGAGGCAGCTGCTTAAGTTCAATCAGTGGTGTCTTTTTCTCTGCGGACTTGTCTTCATTTCCTTTCAAGTCCTCCCACCTAGTAGGAAAACGGGGGGAGTATGATGGTGATGCTTCTAACATGGCCAACACCTCTTTCATCTTTGGGTCTTCACTTTCTTGAACGACATCTTGGGGTAGACATAAAACTCTTTCTAATGGCAGGTTGGGTGTTTGATGCGCTATTTCTTCATTGACTATCTCATCTAAAATCTCGATTCGATTGCACCCTTCTCTTTCTCTTGAGTGTTCCATGGCTTTCAGAATGTTAAAAGTGACAGTTTCCTCATTTACTTTCAGGGTTAAGGTGCCATCTGCTACATCAATCATAGCTCTCCCTGTTGCTAAGAACGGTCTCCCCAAAATCAAAGGAATGTTGTTGTCTTCCTCCATATCTAGTACCACGAAATCCACTAGAAAAATGAACTTATCCACTTTAACCAACACATCTTCCACTACTCCATAGGGATGTTTCATTTAGCGATCCGCAAACTGTAACATCAGTTGTGTGTCCTTGACTTCTCCGATGCTTAGCTTTTTGTATATTGAAAGGGGCATAAGACTTACACTAGCTCCAAGATCACACAAAGCTTTCCCAAAAGTTCTATTTCCAATAGCGCACAGGATTGAGAAGCTTCCAGAGTCCCTGAGCTTCTGTGGCAACTTCCTTTGTAGTATAGCACTACACTCTTCCGTAAGCATAACTGTTTCTCCTCCGATTTTTCTTTTTTTCGACAGAATCTCTTTCATGAACATAGCATATGTCAGCATCTGCTCTAGTGCTTCTGCAAAGGGGATGTTAATCTGTAATTTTTTAAAAACATCAAGAAACTTCCCAAATTGTTTTTCAGTTTCTTCCCTCCTTAATCTTTGAGGGAATGGAAGTCTAATTTCTGGTTTTGGCAGTGGTTCCGTTTTTTGTACCACAGGTTCTTCCTCATTTTCAATAGCGATGTGCTCTTCACCCGATATTGGTGTGACCATTTCTTCCAGGTGGGTTGGAGTCAAGGTACTTCTACTCTGTTTGGTTTCAGGTGGTACTTGTTCCCTCACTTTGCCACTCCTCGTGGGCACTACATTAACATTGTTTCTTGGATTCAGAACTGTGTCGCTAGGCAGATTTCCGGACGTTCTTTGTGCCATTTGTTGAGCAACTTGACCCACTTGCGTTTCAAGATTCTTTATTGATGCAGAGTGATTTTTCTGGACGGCTCTTGACTCTTCAATGAAAGAACTTGTGCTTGTAACTAGTTTCTCTATAGCGCTCTCCCAGGCAGCCTTTCTCGGTGGGAATTGGTTTGGTTGAGCTCCTTGTTGACCCTGAGATCCACCTTGTTGATCTCTCCAAGAAAAATTTGGATGATTTCTCCAACTAGGATTGTACGTACTAGAGTAGGGGTTATTCTGCCTGTTGTTGTTGTTACTCACAAAATTCACCTGTTCTAGTTCTTCTACCTCATTCTCATCCAGTGCTTCACAAACTCCAGTTTTATGTGCTCCTCCACAAAGGTTACAACTAGTCTGCTTTAGTAATTTAACAGGGGCCACTTGGGGTTGTATATTTAGAGCTGTCATTCCCTTCTTGATCTCAGTGGCGATAACCTCTTCCATCTTCGATATAAACCTGCCTGGAGCTAACCCATCCATAACATTCAATTCCATTACAAGCATAACATATTAATAAATTCAAAGAACAAAAATAAACCGAATGTATCAAATAAATCCTTAATTTAACTGATGATTGAAGGTAAATAAGACTAAAACAGTGGAAAATGTGCATATGATGAAGAGTTATCAACCTTCATCATCATCGAGTTCATCATCTTCTTGTTCATAATTTGCAGCATACCCCCAACAAAAGATCCAACAATCTTTAGGTTCGATTTTCGATTATTATGACTGCAACTTTTATAGGAGATGGACTTTCTTCATCATGGTGAAAGGTACACATTTAATTTATATAAATATATATGATATGTTTGAAGTTCTAAATTTATATGTGGTTCTTCAAAGTAATTATATTTGTTTATGTTAAATTTAACATGTGGTTAGATTGATATGCATGATTTAGAATATATTTAAGTATGTGAATTTAATATAGTTTATGCATTAAATTTGTTTATTTGGATTTTAAAGATTAATTAAAGTCTTAGAAATAATCATATGAAAATTCATGGTTGATCACCGAAAGATATATTTAATATTAATACATTTATATATTACATTCATGTTTGAAACCCATATATAATAAATTTTCCTTTTCGGATGCAAATATAATAATATGGAGATATGATGTGGAAAATTAATAATATGCAATTAGAGATAATATGTTTTGATGAAATTTTTGTTTATCTATGGTTGATGTTTTTAGACTAAGAGCAAGGATTTATGATTGACCGGCGGAATAAAATTTATTTATAATTTTAGTCTCTTAAATCTGGACAAATATAATATGTATGGTTTAAGATACACATTTAATACATTAATTAGTG
>JBBPBT010000556.1:4047355-4087752 GCA_037974875.1 Cicer bijugum | reverse complement strand
ATTGTCAATAGTTAGTGAAGAACATTTTGTATTCTTACACTTATTCATTCATTTAACTCTTTTGTTAATCAATGTAAAAAAATGTTAACAATTATTTTAAAACGGATGAAGAATCTTACAAAATTGAAAAATTAAATCTCTTTGCTTTAAGAATTAATACAAACAAGTAACTTTAGCTTCAATTTCCTTTTTTTCTTTATCATTTCCTAAGTAACTTCAACTTCAATTAACATATAGTACTTTTGATTTTATTCAACTAATCAACTATCTTAATTAACATTTTAAAGAATTTAATTATCAAATTCACTATTGTCAAAAAATTATATTCACTATGTGGTGGAAATTAACTTTTTTATCTGTTTCACATTTTATTATGTTAATGTCGATTTGTGCATAGGCTTATATTTGGATGGAGCCTATGGGAATTACATAAAATGAGAAGAGGTCTGTAAATATGACATACAAACCATCGACATCAAATTAATTACATCCTTAATTAGTAAAGAAATATGTCATTAGCATGAGTAGAATAAATGTAATTAAAGAATATAGACATAGTCAAAGTCTGAGGTATGAACTCAATTGTAGAATTTTCCTTCCCAAGGTGTACTTTGACAACCAAATATGGTAGCAATTCAATCAAACACATTGGTATCTCATGAAATTACTTGCACTTCATCCATGGTCCCATAATAGAGATGACGTTTTAATGTGGCAAAAAAAATAATTAATTACAAAACATACAACTTATAAGTGGATTAGGTGTCAACGTCAGGCTATGTATCTCATATTTAATAGATTATAATAATATATAAGACTATTCAAAAAATAGACAAATACAGTACAACACATGAAAGTTATGTGAAAAATGTGTACAGTAAATATGTATATATACTACTACTACTTATTATCACATTAGTTGTTCCCGAAGCCAAATTTCCAAGTTTTCCAAGTCTCTATTCACTAGTTCGACAGATAACAGACCAAACAAAAATGGACTAGATAAGGTTTGAATTAGTTTTATTTGCATTTTTACTATAATTTTCTTGTGACAACATGTTCGAAACAATGAGAATTTAAGGTAGATTAAGCATACACTACGCGAAAAATAGGATTTTACAACACTTTTTTAAGCAATTTACAGCGTTTTTTCAAAAAAAAAAAAACGTTGTAGAATCGAGTGCTGAAAAAAGATACAACGCTTTTTTAAAATCAAAAAGCACTATAAAACATGTACATATATTGCGCATTTGTTATGCACATTTTACAGCGCTTATATAAAAAGCGTTGTAAAAGGTGCATCCAATATATGCATTATTATGCACCTTTTACAGCGCTTATTGAAAAGAGCGTTGTAAAAGGTGGCAATATAATGCATATAATGGGTGCACCTTTTACAGCACTTATCTAAAAAGCACTGTAAAATGTGCACCCAATATATGCATTATAGTGCACATTTTACAACGCTTATTTGAAAAAGCGCTGTAAAAGATGGCCATTTACAACTCTTTTTCAAAAAAATACTGTAAAAGGTGCAATTTTATTTTATTTAAAAACGTTGTAAATTAAATTTGTGAAAAATACTTTTTGGTTTTCTTATGGCATTTTTTTAGAAAGTGTTGTCTTTTAATTTTTTTTCCAAAATTATTTTCATCCAGAGTCAGTTCACACAACAACAGAATACAATATAATGCATATACTCAGTGCTATATACTCAGTGTAATATAATGCATATACAAAAACAAAACTATATAACTTAACTTTATATATTAATTTACACAACAACAGAACATATTCAGATACATATATAACTTAACTACATATACATATTTAGATATTTGTACAACTGCACATATTCATATACATATTCAGATATTGTGCCCTATTCATATACATATAACTAACTTATTCTACACAGAACAAAACTAGCTACCATATATTTAGATCCCTTGCAGTATGCTATTTCTCAGAAAATCAAATAATTTGCATTTCAAGCACATATTGACACCAGTCTTCCTTTAATTCAACTAGATCTTTCTTAGAGTATGTTGGACTGGAATTGTTAAAGTACTGTGCAATATAAAAATTGAACATAAATAAGTTAGAATCAAATATATACATAATTTATATATGAAAATCAAATAATGAAAATATCGTACCGTTTCTGGGATAATAGTTTGATTCCTATCAACAATCTCCTTCATGAACCGCAATACATATTACCCACATTCGATGTTGTTAGTTTGACGAGGGCACTATAAAATAAAACATATAAGTCAATAAAATATATTTCAAATTAAAATTTAAAGGCATATATTTCAATCCTTTATTGGAATCTATGTGATGTTATTAGACTTTTGCTTCGACACTGTAGCACCTCTTGGAGCTCAAAAAACTTGTAAAGCACTATCGAATAAATAAATTTGATTATTATAGTATTACCAAACACGTTATTTATATATATATATATATATATATATATATATATATATGTAAGAAATAACTGAATATTACTTACGTGTCGAACATAGTCTTTATATCGGAGTGATTGTTGTAATTGCCATGCAAGGGATCCAAATAGTATATAACTTCAGAGGTAGCATTAATTGCAAATATCACCCAATGTGCCCTACAACAACAAAAATTTGGTTGGCAATTTTGTTTACACAACTAATAAATTAAGATCTCATAAATTAAAAAAAATATAAATAAATAATATATAATTACGTACCTTGAATTATATGGTGCAAAGAACAATTTATCATTCTCTATATTTCCTAATAGCATATCTACAATGTAATTCTATACATTAATTGAATTGAGTTTGCACATCGAAAGCTTATGCGGAGACAAAAATGAATATCTATTTTACAATCTGCGTGTGCACACAACTTTCTCATGCAAAAACCTTAAATAAAAATTTCAAACTAGATTAATTACCATTGAATGCAATTAAAAATATTTTTTACCTTATGTACAAGTTGATGACAGTAGCACTCAACTCCTTATGGTTGAGAAGTTCGTATATGTGCTCCTTTTTGAGAAATTCTTCATACTCATCTCTGAATATAGCTTTATTCATAGTTATGATGCATGAATCGTCGTTGCTGGCCATATTCCTTTTTACTTGGATGTCAAAACACGCCCCGTATTTAGCAAGGCATGGTTGACTTATTTTAGGAGCAACAACGACTGATTTTCCCCGATACAGTTTTTTAGCTGCAACTTTGGCAGCTTTATTATTCTCCAGCTTTTAAAGTTTGCCAGCTTTATAACCCTCCAACTTTTGAGGTTTGCCGGCTTTATTTTGCTGTGCGGGTGGTTTATTTGATTGAATATGAAAAAATGAGATTAAATGTTATTTTATTGAATATGAAAAAATAAGATTAAATGTTAGTTTATTGAATTTGAAAAAATGACAAACCTTACGGAATAAATGTGACAAACCTTTTCGGGTGATGTAATTGACTCGTTTATGGGAATCTTTTTATCATTCCCTTTAGAATTTTTCAGAATCTAAATATAAATGTGAAATTAAAGTTATGAGCGGAAAAAAATCAATAATTAAATATACATATCAATTAAACGTACATTTCAATTAATTAAATATACCTTATCAAGGGCAACAAGATGTGTGGGCCATGCCACGTAACTACCAATTGCTTTGCTCAGAAACTTCATATCTGCATCATTGTCCGGTTTAAGCAACG
This sequence comes from Cicer bijugum, assembly GCA_037974875.1. Taxonomy (NCBI): domain Eukaryota; kingdom Viridiplantae; phylum Streptophyta; class Magnoliopsida; order Fabales; family Fabaceae; genus Cicer; species Cicer bijugum. The sequence continues at coordinate 4,084,042 of JBBPBT010000556.1, read as the reverse complement.
GTGCATTTGATTCAAAAGCAACAATTGGTGATACTTTGACATGGCCCGCAGGGATCGATGTGTTGTGCAATACTTCTCTTGAAGTATTGAACAATGTTCCTTTTCCGACCTTCCGATGAGTAGGGGAGGATAAGTACAACACGCAAGGAGTGACACCCTAAATCAATGGTTAAAACATAAGTATGGTTAATACATAAGTATAGTTAATACATAAGTAAGTAATTAATTACCTCGGGAAGACTTTTGAAACCAATGTTGCAACTCGCGTTTTCACTCTCCATTTGTATTTCACGTTAGAGCTGATCTAGGAGTTGCTTGTCTTTATTCGTCTTCACCAAGAGTGTCGCTTGCTCTGATATGAGTTTGAGCTTCTCTAATACTTAGGAACATTAAACACTTTTCCAAGAATGTCCCTACAACTAGCTTTGGTGTCCTCTTGATTTTCCGAACTTTGTTCGATATTCTCCTAAAATACATTAAAAAGATAAGTTCAATATCATTTTGAAAATACAATATTAAAAAAATATTAAAGTGATTATATTAAAGTGATAAAATACAATATTAAAAAAATATTAAAGTGATAATATACTTCAACCACTCCATCCATCCTTATTTACACGAGCTTCCTTCCACAAGATATGACGACCTAACGGTTGATCGGATTGGGTGTCTTGTTGCTATTCATTAAGATCATGAACAAAATATTAGTTAGAAACTATAATTTATAAAACAAATTCCCTCATTATATAAAAGTGATGTTCAATTACTTACAAGTTTTTGCTCTAGACGTGCATATCCCATACATGATTTTTTGTATGGGTGTGTACGATTTTTTGCCCTCTCGCGATTTGCCTTATATTCTATATAAAAAAATAACAATCGTGTAAAAATTTAAAATACGCTATGAATATGAACAATCAAACACAAATGCTAATAAATTAATCACTTACCACAAACGCGGGGTCCGAACGTTTTGATACAAATGCACTCCATTCTTCTTTTGATATATAATGTTTATATATTCTTGGAGCTTCAGCATTTGCATTTCCTTCACTATCTTTTAGATAGAAATTTGAGAGGTGAGATCTAAAACCCCCTGTGTATTTTCCCGGCAACTCTCAATACGTAATTCTTTTCACCTCATCAAGAACAAAAACAGCCTGCAAGCGAAATAAAGATATAGTTTGAGTAAAGAGTAAAGTATTACAATGGAAAAAATTATAAATGATAAAAGAGTGGATCAAAAAAGTTACTTGTATATCATTCCACAGTATATCTTTCGCATCCTTCAATGCCTTATCTCTCCAATCATCAATGGTAATGGGGATATTCCGACAAACAACCGCCCCGATGTAACTTACAAACATGGAGCTGTTGGGGTCAATTGGCTGACCACTCTCATTCCATCCAACCTAATAAACTCATATAGTAAGTACATGCTTTCAAAAAAGATAAAAAATAAATAGCAAACAGAGTATAGTATACCTCAAATTTAATGCCACTGCTCTTTGCTTTTATGACCTTTTGCATTACGGTTGCACCACGTTTGACTTCATTTTCGTAAGTCTTAGTGTTGACAACTTCCTCATTTTGACAATCTAAATATTTGGTGGTATCCATTTATGTAAAACAAGTTCAACATAAAGTTCAGTATAACTTCAACAAGCTCAACATGCATTTTAGTGATAACAAAAAATTAATAACATCAATACCTGAATAGTGAGAGTTCGAAGAAATACGTAATGCACAAAAATGAGGGTTCACAAAAATACGATTCGCAGAAGTATGGTTCAAAGAAATACGTAATGAGGGTTACGTATTTCAATGAAAAGATATTGTGTGTAATGGGAGAGATGATCGTGGATGGAAATAAGGTTCGAAATGAGGGAGATGATCATGGAAATAAGGTTCGTAATGGAAGAGATGATAGGGTTCGCAAAGGAAGAGAAGAACGATGAGGAGGAGATGATAGTGAAGTTTACGTAATGAAGAGGAAACTGAAGTGGTTTAATATTATATATAAAACTCTATTACAACGCTTTTTTATAAGTCTTTTACAGTGGTTGTTGGAAAAGCACTCTAAAATACCTAAGCCTTTTACAACACTTGTTGGAAAAACGCTCTAAAAGGTTCCTTATTTTATTTTTAAAAGGCTCTTTTACAGCGCTTGTAGCTCTAATAGGTCCTTTAATTATGTGAAAGCGCATGTCTTTTATAGCGCTTGTAACAAAAGTGCTGTAATAGGTAATTTAATTATTTGAAAGCACATGTCTTTTACAGCGATTGTCCTAAAAGTGCTGTAAAACATTATGTGAGGGTGCTTCAGTTTACAACGCTTGTGTACAAGTGTTGTAAAAGCCTTGTAAACATTATGCGCAAACGCTATATGACCCTACAACAACGTTTTTTTTTTCACAACGCTTGTCATTAAAGCGCTGTTATAGGATCCATTATTTTTAAAATATATTTACAAGAGCACTTGTATTTAGTAAGCACTATAAAATGACATTTTTCGCGTAGTAATCAAGGTTATGTATTTCAATAAAAAGATATGGTGTGTAATGGGAGAGATGATCGTGGATGGAAATATGGTTCGAATAGGTAGAGATTATCGTGGAAATAAGGTTCATAATGAAATAGATGATAGGGTTCGCAAAGGAAGAAAAGAACGATGAAGTGGAGATGAACGTGAAGTTTACGTAATAAAGAGGAAACTGAAGCGGTTTACTGTTATATATAAAACCCTATTATAGCCCTTTTTTAGAAGACTTTTACAACGCTTGTTGGAAAAGCGCTCTAAAAGACCTAAGCCTTTTACAACGCTTGTGGGAAAAGCGCTCTAAAAGCCCTCCTTATTTTATTTTTAAAAAGGCTCTTTTACAACGTCTTTTGAAATAAGCGCTGTAAAAGACCTCCTTGTTTTCTTATGTTATATGAATGTTTTTTTTTTAAAAGCCTTTTACAAAGCTTTTTCAAATAAGCGTTCTAAAAGGCCTACTTATTTTATTTTTAAAAGGCTCTTTTTCAGTTCAGTTTAGTTCATGTAAATTACTAACTTATTTTCAGTTTAGTTCATGTAAATTACTAGTTTATATTAAATTACATGAACTTAGTATAAAACACTCAAATCAAGCTAAATATAAGCAGAAAATAAATTAATCGGAAAATCAAATACATGGCTCCTTATATAAAACAATTAAACATGTTCAAACAATTAAATTACATTAACTCAGTTCAGATTACGTGACTTATATAAAACAATAAAATATGTACATTAAGATGTCCTTCTTCTTTTCCCAGTGGATTCACATTTGTTTTGTCCATTTACAATACGAAATGATTGATTAATCCAAATTCCCTCATCATGATCATCTCTAAGATATAAACCTTCATCAGTTGAATCAATTTCATGTGGTTTTTGTGATGTTGCAAATAAAAGATCATTACCAACATCTTCATCATTATTGTTATCATCACGTATTTTATTGGTAGATAGGACAACATACCATTTATCATCAGTAGGATCAGTGACATAAAACACTTGTTGAGCTTGTGACGCTAAAATAAAAGGCTCGTCTTTGTATCTCACCCTATTAAAATCGACAAGCAAGAACCCTGACTCATCAATCCGAACGCCATTATTATTATCGACCCACTTGCAACCAAATATGGGAACACGAAACATTGTGTAGTCTAACTCCCATATGCACTCGATAACCCCAAAATATGATAGATTTGCATATATTGGATTTTTGTCTTTTGCACTAGAGACATGCATCGCTTCAGCTACGAGAGTGACTCCGCTATTTTGCATAGTGGTCTGATCATCTTGTTCTTTGGTATAAAACGTGTAGCCGTTAATAACATAACTAGTGTAAGAAAAGACATGTAAACTCGGACCATTTGCTAGCCAACTCAATCTCTGTGAAATTGATCCAAGGTCTATATGAAACTTTGACTTTATGTGATTTTTTAACCATGTTACAAAACTTCGATTGTGCTCTCGAGTTATCCAATTTTGATTCCTATTCAGGTTCAAACGAAATAACTTATCCATGTGTATTGTAACATGCAATTGTGTCTGCTCCCATTTTGTCCTTGATATAGTCATTAGTCTCCTTCCAATTATCCATTCTACTGATATTCTTTCGAATAACGAGACATGGGAAACCCTATGGATTCAACATTGGACAGATATTCAGTACAAAATTCAACAACTTCTTCAATAATGTACCGTTCAACAATACAATTTTTGGTCGACTTCTACTTTTTACATACCCTTTTAATATTTTTATATATCGTTCTATCGGATACGTTCATCTCATATAAGCTGACCCACAAAGTTGTGTCTCCTTAACCAGATGAACAGTAAGGTGAACCATTATATTAAAAAACAAGGGTGGGAAATACATTTCAAGCTCACACAAAGTAACAACAATTTCCTCTGCAATATCGGTAATTTCTGAGGATCGATCACTTTACTACAAATTTTGTAACACCCCGTTTTTCAAAGTGAGGGTGTATTTTTTTTTTCAAAACAAATTAAAATAAAACAGAGAAATAAATAAGGTAACACCTTTGGATAAATAATTAAGTTATTATAATTTACAAGTAGCGGAAAAGTTTCTCAAAATATGAATTCAAAATATTTACATATCAAAAGCGGTACATGTAACCCATCGAAAATAACATGTCATGCTGACAATATTAGTATAGGTACAGTCTTTCAGTTTAAAAATAAAAGCAACCCAAAAGAAAGACATATGTTCCATATGTGTCAACCTAATATGATCATTCTACAAAACAAACTAAACACCCTGAGTGATCTCCACGCGCCTCGTGAGATCCTCCTAACGTAGCTCCAGTCAAGCATTCCCCTCTACATCCCCATCCACAGGGTGTGAACCAGTAGGATAGTCCTGGCTCTCATCTGAGGGCAAAGCCCAGATTTCCACAATAGTTGTAAAGGGTCACCAACCGAAATTAACAATTAACACATAACATTTAAGTTTTTAAATGCACAAAATAACCTTTCAACTTAGCAGGCACTTTAAAGGGTTTTCCATATGCTAAAAGTTCATATAATACTTGCCAAATAAAAATGAAATCAAAATAAAGTTCTATATCCATCAAGTAATACATAACTGACCAAAACATTGATAAATCAAGGGAGCAATCGATTATCTAACTCAAAATAAGAATTTCAACTGAGCCAATCGATTGGGCAATTCGATTTCCTGAAAGTTTTTAGTGAAAACTGAACTCTGGGCTTAAATCAATCAATTGGGGAAATCGATTGAATGAAAAACTGAGCCCCTGTATTGAAGCCAATCGATTTACCAAATCGATTTTGTCAATTTTGTTGAGCTCCTGTAATGAATCCAATCGATTTGCTAAATCGATTTCTTAAATGATTTTGAAAAACATATTACAAAATCGATTGGGTAAATCGATTTTGTCAAATTTGTGAAGTCCCTGTAACTCATCAAATCGATTGGGAAATCGATTCCCCTGTATATTCTTCCGAAAATACATAAACTAACTCAATCATATTCAAACATAATACCAAATCTTAACACTTAGCAATTCCCACGCGATCACCACGACAAATTGGGCTTCGAAATAGTTTTACAATCCATCCCTCTCACACACAATAATTAATACATAACATTTAGCAATTTCAACACAATTACCACGACAACTTGAGTTTCGAAATAGTTTTACACACCATCCCATTTACACACAATTCAAAACGTAACACTTAACAAAATCAACACAATCACAATGACATCTCAAGTTCAAAACACTCAATCATAAACTTGAATCAAACATACTTACACACAATCTGTTCCAAAACATAGCACTTAGTAATATCATCACATTCATAAATTTGAATCAAACACACTCGTGTGCCAAGCACCCTAATGCAATGTGTATATGCCAAAATGCATGGACTCGGAATTCCAAACCAAAACCCTCCTCAAATGGCCGTAAATCATAATTGTACCGCCTATCGCAGGCCAAAGTACCTATTACCGAGGTGCCACCTATCACGGGTCAGCACGATTTACTAAAAATGTAAATCATAAACGTACCACCTATCACGGGCCAGTACTGTTTACCGAGGTGCCACCTATCACGGGTCAGCACGATTTACTAAAAGAAAAAGCGTAAGACGTAAATGTACCGCCTATCACAGGCCAAAGTACTATTTACCGAGGTGCCACCTATCACGGGTCAGCACAACTTACTAAAACGTAAATCGTAAACGTACCACCTATCACGGGTCAGTACTGTTTACCGAGGTGCCACCTATCACGGGTCAACACAATTTACCAAAATGAAATGCATGAGCATACACTGACTCCATCCATAACAATCGTTAAGTAAATGCAGATATTAAAAGATTCCCCATTTTTAATCCTCTTTTAACTTAAACGATTTTCACAGTAAACTTTAAGCAAACATAAATATTAAGAGATTTCTCATTCTTAATACTCTTTTAACTTAAACGATTTTCAAACGAACATTAAGTAAACAAGACATTAAGAGATTCCCCATTCTTAATACTCATTTAACTTAAACGATTTCCAAAATAAACATTAAGTAAACAAGACATTAAGAGATTCCCCATTCTTAATTCTCATTTAACTTAAACGATTTTCCAAAACAAACATTAAGTAAACAAGACATTAAGAGATTCCCCATTCTTAATTCTCATTTAACTTAAACGATTTTCCAAAACAAACATTAAGTAAACAAGACATTAAGAGATTCCCCATTCTTAATACGCATTTAACTTAATGGTTTTCAAATTCACACCAAAACACATCAATTCATTTCTCCACCAAATCCAACATACACATATCAAATCTCATAAGAATTAATTTTGAACACGTCAAATACGATGAACACAAATCGTCACAACATACCACTCAAACACATCAAATTTCATTACTCAAAACATACACAAATGAGTTAAATTCATTTTCCCCAAATCAATACTTTAACCCTAACAAAATTCTTTTCCACACAACCACAAATAAGTCCCTAAATGCAAACTAAAAGTTTGGATGGAGCCCTTACCTTCACGTTAGCTTTCACGTGCGATTACAGTACCGCGAGTAAGTCCGGTAAAATCTCCATTCGCAACGTTGCTTCCAAAGTTGATCCACTAGCACCGTAGCACGGAGGTGAGCAACCTTCCCTTCTATCACTTCTTGAAAGGAGGCTTAGATCTAGATAAAACGGGAAGGTTTGTGTTTGACGGTTTTGAAATCGCTAATACCGTTTTTCTTCGTTTTCTAATCAACGAGGAAGTATGGAGCTGAGAAAACCTTGCTCTCTTATCCACTAATCCTTGGGTTTCTATTCTTGAAGTCAAAGAACAAAAAAGGAAGCAAAACCAACGAATGAAGAAAAAGGGAGAAGGTGGGTTCGCGCGGGCAGAGGAAGAAGAAGGAAAAATGTTTTGTTTCTTTCTCTCTCTTTTCCTTTCTTCCCTTTTCTTTCCTTTCTATTTCTTTTCTTTCTTATTCCTTTCTTTCCTTTTCTTTATATATATATATATATATATATATATATATATATATTAACTACTTTTAACAAATATCTCCAAATCTAGATATTTATTAAATTTACCAGTTTACCCATAACGCATTAAATTCTTCGTAAAGGATTCACCGCAGTTAATTTAATTTATTTATCGACGAGTAATCCTAATCGGGCATCAAAATATCTTTTTGGTCATATAAACTCCAAAATATTAATAACTTTGGATAAAAAGCCTCCGAGTTCAATACCAAAAATACACTAAAATACATAAAGTACACTTTAAAATTATGGGTCTTACAAATTTCCCTGAAGAAGAAACATAATCTAGTTAAGGCTCGTTGAACTTTTTCAGGGAAAATGGAAGGTATACCTATTGGTAGCAAATGCTCCATTATAATATGACAATCATGGCTCTTCAAACCTTTTAACTTGAGGTCTTTCATACAAATCAAATTTTTAATGTTTGAAGAGTATCCTTCTGGAACTTTAACTTCGTGTAGAAATTTACGTATAACAATTTTTTCCTTTCTAGATAGAGTATGAGCAGCTAGAGGTAGATATGTGCGATTTCCTTTCTTTATGGGACCCAATTCTTTTCTTATTCCCATATCGACCAAGTTCAATATTGCATTGATGCCATCTTTAGACTTTCCTGGAACATTGAGTAACGCACAATTAACACTATCAAATACATTTTTTTCAATATGCATCTCATCGAGGAAATGTCTTATATACAATGACTTCCAATATGGCAATTCAAATAAAATTGACTTTTTCTTCCATCTAGTTTTGACCAGCTCTCCTGCAAAAGGTTTTCCAAATTTATTGGTCAAACCTTGTACTTTTTCAAGTATTTGATATCTAGTTGGTGCTAAAGGAGCTTTACCTTCCTCGGATTTTCCATTGAATGCATTTCTCCACCCACGATACTGATGACTATAAGGTAAAAATCTACGATGCCTAAGAAATACATTCTTCTTACAATGTTTCAACCACATCCAATTTGTACTCTCTTCACATATAGGGCATGCACACTAACCTTTAATGTTATATCCTGATAAATTACCATATGTTGGAAAATCATTAATTGTGCCGAACAACATAGCCCTCAAATTGAAACGTTCTTTCTTATACCTATCATAAACTTCAACACTTGTCTCCCACATAATTTTAAAATCTTCAATTAAAGGAGTCAAGTATACGTCGTTATCATTCCCCGATTGTCTGGATCCAGAAATTAACAGAGACAATATAATAAACTTACGCATCATACATAACTATGGAGGTAGGTTATAAATCAACAAAATCACATGCTACATGTTGTGTGAGATGCTTTAAAGACCATGTGGGTTCATTCCATCAGTAGAAAGTGTAAGTCTTAGATTTCTTGACTCTATCCCGAATTCAGGATACTCGTGATCAATTTTTGCCCATTGTGGGAAATTTGCAGGGTGTCGAAACACTCCATCTCTAATTCTTTCATCTGCATGCCATGTCAAGTGTTTTGAATCTTCTTCACTGCGATACATGTGCCTAAATCTTGGTATTATAGGAAAATACCACACGACTTTTGCTGAAGTTGATTCTTTCTTCTTATATCGAGAGACATTGCATTTCGGACACACCTTTAGTAATTCATATTCGTTTCGAAATAAAACGCAATTGTTAGGACACGCATGAATCCTTTCGTAACTCATGCCAATAGAGCACAAAATCCGTTTAGCCTCGTAGGTTCGACTGGGAAGTTCATTATCATCTGGCAACATATATTTTAAGAGTGTTAATAATTCTGTGAAGCTTTTATCAGACCATCCATTACTCGCTTTTAAGTTGTACAACTTTAATATCGCGGACAATCTTGTGAATTTAGTACAACCATTATATAATGATTTCTCTGCATCACTCAACAAACTCTCAAACATTTTAGAACTATCTTGAAGAACTTCTTCAATTTCTTTTGCAATCTCCTCAACTCGGTCCGACTCATATGTATCTATATCGAAGTCAGTTGAAGCATATGTCGAACCATTCTCAAAATTAATGTTTCCTTTTTTTTTCTCACCATGACTTATCCAAAATGTATAGCTTTGATCAATTCCATTACATACTAAATGTCCTTCCAATTCATCTTCTCTAACGCATTTTCAAAAATAACATTTTAAACAAGGACAAACGACTCTATTTGGATCTTTTGCATTCTTCACTGCAAACTCAACAAACTCCTTCACTCCATTTTCATACTCTTTTGACAATCAATTGGTACACATTCATTTCCTGTCCATATTATATGACATATATAAACGCATTTACAAAAATAATAAGCTACTGAACAGATCAACAAATTTCAAAAAGAAACCAATATCAACATATCAAATATTGTAAAATGGAAATCAAGGTCCATTATTATGTAACAATTTCAAAATAGAAAAGATTTCAAAACATAACATATCAACAAATTTCAAAAAGAAAATATTTAATATGTAACAATTTATTAGTTTTCAATTATTAAAAAACTAAAGATTTATTAACAACAACAAATTAATAAATACCTGAGACAACGTAGATGGCTGCACAGTACGTAGAGGAGATTTGGGTTCCTAGAGTAGAGGTGATGAGGGTTCGTAAATTTGTTTTAAATTTGTTTATATTTATGTAAAGTAAATGATTTTTATTTAAAGTGAATAATTTTACAGCGCTTGTAGAATAAGTGCTCTAATAGGTCCTTTAACTAGGTGAAAGCGCAAGGCTGTTACAGCGCTTGTAACAAAAGCGCTCTAATATGTCATTTAATTATTTGAAAACGAATGTCTTTTACAGCGCTTGTGAAAAAAGCGCTGTAATAGATCATTTAATTTTTTGAAAGCTCTAGTCTTTTACAGCGCTTGTCCTAAAAGCACTGTAAAACATTATGTGAGGGTGCTTCATTTTACAGCGCTTGTGTACAAGCGCTGTAAAAGCCTTGTAAACATTATGTGCAAACGCTATACGACCCTATAACAACGCTTTTATCATATCGCTTGTCAAAAAAGCGTTGTTATAGGCTCCGTTATTTTTAAATTATATTTACAACAGCGCTTGTATTTAGTAAGCGCTGTAAAAGGAGCGCTATAAAATGACATTTTTCGCGTAGTGATATCTAAGAATATTGATAAGATACAGCATCCCGTCTTTGTAAAAATCTAGATGGGAAGTAATGAGACTAAACCAAAACACTTTTAAGAAGCCTCTTAAAAATAAAATAAGGAACCTTTTAGAGCGCTTTTCCAACAAGTGTTGTAAAAGGCTTAGGTATTTTAGAGTGCTTTTCCAACAACCACTGTAAAAGACTTATAAAAAAGCGTTGTAATAGAGTTTTATATATAATAGTAAACCGCTTCAGTTTCCTCTTCATTACGTAAACTTCACTATCATCTCCTCCTCATCGTTCTTCTCTTCCTTTGCGAACCCTATCATCTCTTCCATTACGAACCTTATTTCCATGATCATCTCCCTCATTTCGAACCTTATTTCCATCCACGATCATCTCTCCCATTACACACAATATCTTTTCATTGAAATACGTAACCCTCATTACGTATTTCTTTGAACCATATTTTTGTGAATCGTATTTCTGCGAACCCTCATTTTTGCGCGTTATGTATTTCTTTGAACCCTCATTATTATGGTATTGATGTTATTAATTTTTTGTTATCACTAAAATGCATGTTGAGATTGTTTAAGTTATACTGATACTGATGTGTACTTAGAATACTGCATGTTGAGCTTGTTGAAGTTATATTAAACTGCATGTTGAACTTGTTGTAGATAAATGGATACCAACAAAGATTTAGATTTTCAAAATGAGGAAGTTGTCAACACTAAGACTTACGAAAATGAAATCAAACATGGTGCAACAATCATGCAAAAGGTCATAAAAGCAAGGAGCAGTGACATTAAATTTGAGGTATACTATACTCTGTTTGCTGTTTATTTTTTATGTTTGTTGAAAGCATGTACTTACTATATGAGTTTATTAGGTTGGATGGAATGAGAGTGATAAGCCAATTGACCCCAACAGCTCCATGTTAGTAAGTTACATTGGGGTTGTTGTTCGTCAAAATATCCCCATTACAATTGATTATTAGAGAGATAAGGCGTTGAACGATGCCAAAGATATATTATGGAATGACATACAACTAACTTTTTTGATCTATTCTTTTGTCATTTATAATTTTTTCCATTGAAGTACTTTACTCAAACTATATCTTTATTTCGCTTGCAGATTGCTTTTGTTCTTGATGAGGGGAGAAAGAGTTACATCTTGAGAGTTACTGGGAAAATACATCGGGGTTTTAAATCCCACCTCTCTAATTTCTATCTAAAAGATACAGAAGGAAATACGAATGTTGAAGCTCCAAGAATATATATACATTATATATCAAATGATGAATGGAGTGTATTTGTATTAAAATGTTCAGACCCTGCGTTTGTGGTAAGTGATTAATTTATTAGCATTTGTGTTTTATTATTCATATTCATAGCATATTTTAAATTTTTACACGATTGTTATTTTTTTTTATATAGAATATAAGTAAGGCAAATAGCGAGAGGGCAAGAAATATGACGCACCCATACAAAAAATCATGTATGGGATATGCACATCTAGAGCAAAAACTTGTAAGTAATTAAACATCACTTTTATATAATGAAGTAATATGTATTATAAATTATAGTTTCTAACTAATATTTTGTTTATGATCTAATGAATAGCGACAAGACACCCAATCCGATCAACCATTGGGTCGTCATATCTTGTGGAAGGAAGCTCGTGTAAATAAGGACGAAGTGGTTGACAACAAAAATATTCAAAAACTAATAGAACTTTGTGTAAGTATATTATCAATTTAATATTTTTTAATATTGTATTTTAAAAATGATATTGAACTTATCTTTTTAATCCTACATGTATTTAAGGAGAATATTGAACAAAGTTCGGAAAACCAAGAGGGCAACAAAGATAGTTGTAGGGATATTATGGGTAAAGTGTTTCCTGAATATTCCGGTCGCATGAGGGGGAAAGGATTTGGCGTAACTCCTAAAAGCTATTTTTTACAAGAGAAGCACCAAAATTCATCCAATGAGGAAGTATTAAAGAAGCTCAAACTCCTATGAGAGCAAGTGGAACTCTTGGTGAAGACGAATAAAGACAAACAACTCCCGGATCAGCTCCAACGTGAAATACAAATGGAGAGTGAAAGTGCGAGTAGCAACAACGGTCTCAAAAGTCTTCCCGAGGTAATTAATTACTTACTTATGTAATTACTTACGTATTAACCATACTTATATTTTAACCATTGATTTAGGGTGTCACTCCATGCGTGTTGTACTTATCCTCCCCTACTCATCGAAAGGTCGGAAAAGGAAAATTGTACAATACTTTGGGAGAAGTATTGCACAACACACTGATCCCTGCGGGCCATGTCAAAGTATCACTAATTATTGCTTTGGAACCAATTGCACCGTTGTCGATACCGAACAACGATAAAGATATGAAGTTTTTGGGCGAAGCAATTGGTAGTTATGTGGTATGGCCCACACATCTTGTTGCCCTTGATAAGGTATATTTAATTAATTGAAATGTATGTTTAATTGATATGTATATTTAATTGCTGATTTTTTTCCGCTCCTAACTTTAATTTCACATTTATATTTAGATTTTGAAAAAGCCTAAAGGGAATGATAAAAAGATTCCTATAAACGAATCAATTACATCGCCCGAAAATGTTTGTCACATTTATTCCCTAAGGTTTGTCATTTTTTCAGACTCAATCAAATAAACCATCTGCACAGCAAAATAAAGTCGGAAAACCTCAGAAATTGGAGGGTAATAGAGCTGGCAAACTACAAAAGTTGGAGGGTGATAAAGCTGCCAAAGTTGCAGCTAGAAAATTGGATCGGGGACAATCGGTCGTTGTTGCTCCTAAAATAAGTCAGTCATGCCTTGCTAAATATGGAGCGTGTCTTGACATCCAAGTAAAAAGGAATATGGGCAGCAACGACGATTCACGGATCATAACCATGAGTAAAGCTATATTTGGAGACGAGTATGAAGAATTTCTCGAAAAAGATCACTTATACGAACTTCTCATGTAAGGTAATTAATTAAATTTATTGGTAATTAATCTAGTTTGAAATTTTCATTAAAGGTTTTTGAATGAGAAGGTTGTGTGCACGCTCAGATTGTCAAATAGATATTCATTTTTGTCTCTGCATAAGCTTTCGATGTGTAAACTCGATCCATTTAATGTAAAGAATTACATTGTAGATATGTTATTAGGAAATATAGAGAAGGATAAATTATTCTATGCACCATATAATTCAGGGTACATAATTATATATTATTTATTTATATCTTTTTCAATTTATGAGATCTTAATTTATTAATTGTGTAAACAAAATTTTCAACCAAATTTTTGTTGTTGTATGGCACATTGGGTGCTATTTGCAATCAATGCAACATCTGAAGTTATATACTATTTGGATCCCTTGCATGGCAATTACAACAATCACTCCGATATAAAGACTATGCTCGACACGTAAGTAATATTCATTTATTTCTTACATATATATATATATATATATATATATATATATAATGTGTTTGTTAATGCTATAATAATCACATTTATTTATTTGATAGTGCTTTACAAGTTTTTCGAGCTCAAAGAGGTGCTATAGTGTCGAAGCAAAAGTCTAATATCATCTCATGGATTCCAATAAAGGTTTGAAATATATGCTTTTAAATTTTCATTTACAAATATATGCCTTTACGTTCAATGCACAAATATTTTATTGACTTATATCTTTTATTTTATAGTGCCCTCGTCAAACTAACAACATCGACTGTGGGTACTATGTATTGCGATTCATGAAGGAGATTATTGACAGGAATTAAACTATTATCCCAGAAACGGTACACTATTTTCATTATATGATTTTCATATATAAATTATCTATATATTTGATTCTAACTTAATATGTTCAATTTTTATATTGCACATTACTTTGACAATTTCAGTCCATCATACTCTGAGGAAGATCTAATGGAATTAAAGGAAGACTGGTGTCAATATGTGCTTGAAATGAAGATTATCTGATTTGCTGGGAAATAGCATGCTGCAATGGATTTGAATATATGGTAGCGAGTTATATTATGTGTATTATGTTAGTTATATGTATATGAATAGGGCACAATATATGAACATGTATATGAATATGTGTTGTTGTACAATATCTAAATATGTATATGTAGTTAATTAAGTTATATATATATATATATATATATATATATATGTATCTGAATGTTCTGTAGTAAATTAATATATAAAGTTAAGATATATAGTTCTGTTTTTGTGTACTGATTGTGTGAACTTTTTCTGAATATGTATTTCAATATTTTCTGTTGTTGTGTGAACTGATTCTGGATGAAAATAATTTTGGAAAAAAAAATTAAAAGACAACGCTTTTTAAAAAGTTGCCATAAAAAAACCAAAAGCGGTTTTTAAAAATTTAATTTACAATATTGTTAAATAAAAAAAAATCACCTTTTATAGCCCTAATTTGCAAAAGCGTTGTAAAATATGCACTACAATGCATATAATGAGTGCACATTTTACAACGCTTATATGAAAAAGCGTTGTAAAATGTGCACTATAATGCATATATTATGTGCACATTTTACAGCGCTTATTCAAAAAACACTGTAAAATGTGGCAATATAATACATATGTTGGGTGCGCATTTTACAGTGCTTTTTAAATAAGCGCCGTAAAAGGTGCATAATAATGCATATAATAGGTGCACGTTTTACAACATATATTTAGAAAGCACTGTAAAATGTGCATAACAAGCGCGTAATATATCTATATGTTTTATAGTGCTTTTTGGTTTTAATAAAGCGATGTTGTATCTTTTACGGTGCTCAATTCCCCAATGTTTTTTTTTTTTTTGAAAAAACGTTGTAGATTGCTTTAAAAAAATGTTGTAAAATCCTATTTTTCGTGTAGTAGATAATTATTTTGATCAATTCAATCACAAATTGTCAATAAATATCATATATTCAAATTAATCAAATAATATTATACTATTAATTAATTTGTTAAATTCATATATGAGCAATACAAAAATTTAACAACTATTATACTTGGCATAAAAAATATAGACATTATTAATGCATTAAAAATTAATAGGCAAAAGAGGAATAGAGAATTGAGAAAATCAATCCAGCAAAAATCAAATTCATTAGTAAAGTTCATTTTCTTATTATTTCTCTAATTTTCTTCTTATTAGTCTTTGTATTACATCCTTTTAAAAAATGTTCTTTTTCTTCTTTCTCTTTTTCTATTTATGCAAAAATAAACTCATATGTTAAGCTTTCATTTTTCTAAAGATGTTTGTTTCTAAAATTGTTTATTTGCAATACAAAATACTAACAAAAAAAAATAACTAATTGATGTTTATAAACTAATCACCAAGAAAATGAATTTCACTCTATTTTAATATAAAAAAAAACTCATATCATGTCTTTATCAAATAATTCAAAAAAAAAATAAAAATCATAACAACGAATAAATAGTTTTTCCTTAAGATTAGAATTAATGGTCGCTGTCATCGGATGAAATTCATCCTCGCTTGTTACGCCATAAATATCTCACCTCTTTTTATCTTTGGATATGTATATAATAATTATTATAATAAAAAAATAATTAAAATATAATAATAATAATAATAATAATAAAAATAAAAATCTCACAACACATAAATATTTTTTACTCAAGAACTACATATGTTTTGATTTTTTTAATGTACCTGAGGATACGTAAGAGCAAGGTTTTTCCTTGTCAAACCAAATTAATGAAAAAATATTTTTTCTTTATTTTAATAACGCAAATAATTTATTTTCATTTTTATTACTCTTTTAGGGGGTAAAAATAAATAATTTATATACAATTAATTATAGGGTAGCCGTTTTAACGAACGATGTATGATAATATTACTTTTCTTATTCGTAATCGACTTCTGAATCTATTTTTTTTCAAGAATTTTATTTTAAATTGGTGACAACTCCTTTTTCGCAGCAAACCGGACGCGACAATTATAATATAAAAAAAAATCAACTTTAATTGTTAACTTTAATTTAAAAATACTAACATCACTCGAGTGAATTTGACATAATATCCAATTTTGCTTATGACATAATTTTTTGATATTAAAATATAAAGAAAAAATTAAATTATATAAGACATGTTTGCATATATAATTGGCTAAAGCATCCCTTATGAAACAACATTTTGATATCAACAAAAGGTTACATTTCTACTTAAATATCTCTATATTAAAATGATTTAATAAAAGATATAAAAAATAAAAGTATAACTATATAAAACTCGCAAGGGTTAATGATGTCCAAGTTTCATGGTTTGTTGTGTAAAAATTAATTAGGAGATATACTCTTCTATGTCTAACTACATTTATTAGAACAAGTTCTTAAACAAACTCTTCTTATTGTCAGCTTTTCCTACATTTAATTGCGAGGTAACGAGTTAAAAACATATAAATAAAAAAAATAAAAAAAAATCTTCTTTAAATGACTTAGATTAATAAAAAATAGGAATAGAGATTTTGATGTAATACCATATTAAAGAAACTAAAAAAGAGTGCAACCAAATCCATTATAAGCTCACATAATGAGAAACATATAAGAGAATTAGAATTCCACGTTCGCAAACAATAACTCAACAATATCATCGAGTGTAAAATTTAAGTTTTCATCTCCGTCTATGATAGGGTTCGGGTTTTCCCTCTTGCATCCGCACTTATATATATATATATATATATATATATAAAATAATAAATTTAAATTCATATTTATGATAATTAATATAGAAAAATAATTATTATTATTATACAATAATAAAATTAAAAAGTATTAAAATCATTTAAAAAAATTAAATATATTGAATATATACGTATATAAAAATTTAAAAATGACATTACTATTACTAGTAGAGTGAATTCGGAGACGAGGTAGATATCAACGACCACATACCCGTCCTTGAGTTTTAATATCAAAAAAAGTTTATACCCATATTCAATTAAAATGGATTTTCTCCGTCTAAATCATGACAGATCCGATGAATACCCGCATATACCCGTTGTGTTGATATCCCAACTTTTTATAATCAAATAAATATCACTTTCACTTTGAGAACCAAATAAACATAAAAAACAATTATACCCTTCTATGTTTATCTTCGATTATATTCTCTAAGTTTTAATAAATATAGTTTTGTTTTATTTCCTTGGCGTCATAACATATAAAAAACAATTAATAAGTCTAATCAATTATAAAAATTTAATCAATTAAAATTACCAATTAATGAAATCAATAAGAACAATTAATTCACATGACTTGATTAATCAAAAGTAGAAACATAGATTTAATAAAAACAATATATGATAGAAAGAAAATCAATTATAAAAATCAAATCAATTAAAATTTCCAATTAATGAAATCAATAAGAACAATTAATTCACAAGACTTGATTAATCAAAAGTAGGAACATAGATTTAATAGAAACAATATATGATAGAAAGAAAGTAAAATAGAACAAATTAAGTTCACAAAATAATATCTTAAAGGGGATAGAATTCCACATTAATTCTGGAACAATAAAATAAAATCATTTTCTAATTAGTAATCCAGTTAAGTTTAAGATACTTTTTAAACAAACAAGGAATAGTTGTACCCTACTATATATATCTTTAATTATATTCTTTAAGTTTTCATAAATAAACTCTTCGCTTTATTTTCTTAATGTCCCAATTAAAACAACAAATGTCAAATACCAATTAATCAATCAGATCAATTTTTATAAACAAATTAATTAGAAATACCAATTCATGAAATCAACTAATGAAATCAAGAGAGTGGGATTACATGATGTGAGATTAGTGAGAGAAATTTAAGACAACAAAAAATAATAATAAATTATAGAAATAGATTCTAAAAAATATAAATAAATAAATGCAAAATATTATCTTTAGATATTTTTAATTGGCGCAAGTTCTGTTGGAATGCAAATAAAAAAAAAAACTTAAAAGTTTGTCTGATAGACACTAATTCTCTTCTTTTTCTTTCTAGCTTCAAAGGCATCTTACAATTTCTCTTACTTTTTGGCCATTTAGGTTTCTGTTTGCTATTTTCATCACTGTCAACTACAAGGTTTCATCAATTAGATTAGCGAGGTTTCAATGAGAAAAACAAATTTAGAAACTACCTAGTCTTATTGCAATCTTCAAAGTATAAAAATTGAAGAAAAAATTACTCACTAGTTATGCTCTATATGTCTTATCGAGTTGCTGATTGGGTCAAAAATAGTTATCTTACTTTGTTCTCATCCTTATCACGATCATGACATTATAAAGTACGATCATGACATTATAAAGTAGTTAGATAGATGTCACAAGTGCCTTTTGTGTGGTGGACCTATTAGGTGAAGTTTCTTTATTTATTTTTAGATTCTTTATGGTATAAAACTATACATTTAAATTTAAGTGTAGTCAACTTAATGCATATACTTTCTTTTAATGTTTTTATTTTGTTTATTTTTATTTTTATGTTAATAAAAGCTAGATATTAACCCGTACATAATTCATTATTTAGTATTAATCATATTTGAGAGCAAAATTTATTAATAGATATGTTTATGCTATTAGAGTTAAGCATATAAAAGGACATATGCACAAATGAAAAAAGAAAATAGGATATATGTATTAGTCATTGAATCCTTTTTTCAAATAACTAAAATAAAGTTGAATCGATATTTTTAATTATTACAAAAGTACAATTTGTTATTATAGTATAACATAAAAAAGATGTGTACTTCTAAACTAAATTAGCACGTACATGAAAATAAATGAGAAATAATAAGTGTAAACTGCAATTTATTTTAGCATAAGTTTCAAAAACTATCATCATTTATATATATGCAGACTATTTAGTGAATTTGAACACATTTCACTTCGAAACAGATGAGTATATTGAACAAATTCTATATATAATGTAAGATATTATGTCCTTTAGAAAAAAGTATAAGATATTAAGTAACTAAACAACTGGTTTGATATTTAGTTTAGTGTATAGGATTTCTTTGGAAGATAGTTAGTATTATGTTGTGATCTTAATTTATTCTCATTGAGTATGTTGTGACCTCAAGAACCATGAACAATATGTGCAGTGATTATTGTCTTATGAATTGCCACAACCACGAGGTGTATTTGATGTTTTCAAATTTTATTTTCGTGAGATTTACGTTTGATTTGAAAATAATCATTTAAATGTGTTTAATGTTGATTATTGAATGGCTATAATCATAAATAATAGATATGAATGAGATATTTTGATAGAGTGGCAGCAAGAAAAGAGTAAAAGAATAATAGAAAGTGGTAATATGCACCATAATAAATAATTATAAGTTTGTTATTATAAAGAATAGAGGAAAACAGAGGTAGAAATGTGAGTATAACAAGCTCTCATATAAAATAACAAGGAGTAACAAGCTCTCATATAAAATAACAAGGAGTAGAATGTTCTTGCAAGAAGATGATGGTCTCTCTCTGTCAACCTGCATGTTCTAACAGCTGAGTCCATATTCTGCATCCTACCACATTTCTAAAACTATTGTTACCCTATGTTCTGAATATGACCCATCTAATTATAAAACTATTGTTAGATGTTTCTAAAACTAACTTACCAACCAATTCCTTAAATGCATAATGATATTCCACAGAATTTTGTTGTAATATCTTATAAAATGGAAATATGTTAAACTTACCATTTCAAGCACCACATGCTAGAGTGTATGTCAACAATGGTTTCAAACCAAATTACATGTCTTATGTGCAGATTAATAAGTCAAATTATGCAGAATTGAAGATCAACCCTGCAACTGCTTGTATTACTAATACTTCACCAGTTTGTCCAATTTTTCAAAACTACATTTCATAAAGATAGAAACTCATGATGAAAATGATCAAGACATAGTTGGTATCAGTTGTTGTAGGGAAAACTGTTACGGAAACTCAAACTTTAAAAACAATGGTAGAAATAAATTTTAAGATAATCAATTCTACACTGCAACAGCATACAGAAAAATATACAGCTTGACACTTAATTACCGATATTGATCTCTAAATAGTCTCTTGGTTAATTTCATTGTTTTTGAGAACGGGATTCTCGCTCATTTCACCATTTTAAATAATTTATCCATAAAATCTATATCAAAACTACAACAATAAGAAACACCAAGACTGTGATTTCCCCACTTTGTCTAAATGTACACCATTTCAGCCAGATCACCATTTATCAGCCCTCACCAATAGAACAACCATAGACTCATGCTGATAATTTCACCAAAATCCCAAACACTGATGCTGCTAATTCTAAATCGACAATCCTACCATGCACCACTTAAATTCAAGCTTTAAAGACCTGTTAATAGTACAAAAACACTAACGTTGAAGGACATTTTCTGCTGTTTACCGATACCAAACCAACTTAAATTGAAGCTTTAAAAAAACAATAGTTATTCACCTGAATGAAGACTACTATCCAAAAAATTTGCAAGTCAAACAATAAACTAAATAAGCTACCACTGTTGAATGCTAATACTTTTTTGCACCATTGGAAGCTTAGGAGGTAAAATTGAATCTGTTATGCACTTTACAACTTGGTGGCAGTTGAAAAGAGGAATTTCAGATTTTAAGTTATAACAAGCATTGTGACAAGTTTAATCAACCGATCAGTAAATTAATAAAGCAATCAATTATCCAAAAGAAAACCAAATTTCAATGCAAAAGAGAAAGTTACATGAGTGAAACGGTCAAGTCTGCATGATTAACATAGCTAAATACAATGAGATTTAAATTTTGAATTAAAGACAAATTTAGCAATACTAATAAATTAATCTGCCTAAATAACATTACCAACATGAATTTTTGAATTACCTCAAAATGGAGAAGTGTAGGAGCCAACCCTGCTGTTTTTATCTTCCGTTGTATATATTATTGTGATTAGTTCTAATCATAATGCTCCTAAGGAAAGTTTCAAATGGAAAAATGAAAGTTTATTATGTCAGTTCCATCAATTGGTATCATCACTTCCTAGGATAGACACAGAAAGGGGCAATCAATTTGCAACGAAACTTCATAAATAGTCTCTTGCTTTAGTTCGAATTAATCTAATTGAATCAATTATAAAAATCAAGAGAGAATTAAAAACAAGATTATTAATTCATTAGTTATCTTTGAATGAAAAAACACAGCTGTATATTTTTTTAATCTTAATTAATAAAATATAGACAGCTAATAAGAATAAAAACAAAATAAAAAATTATTGAATCTGAATAATAAATGTAAACGATTTACTCTAAAATAAATTTAAAAAAAAAAAAAAGATTTAATTACCGTTAAAATTGATTAATTCCCGCGAGAGAGCGCGTAATACTTACTTGTGATCCAAACAAGGCTTGTTGAATTTAATTAGTTACCGTTGAAAGAAAAACCTTACAAATTACCTATAAATTTGGACACTTACCCTCTATTGTTCTATTCACGCTAATTGATCCAACACTCTTACATTCTTTGTCTTGTTGACTGTTGAGAGCTTTTATTTCTGTTTCTTTCCTTTTCTGCTTTGATCACCGCCATCAACACCTACCGAGCTTTCCGTTTTCATCACCGCTGTTTTTGGTTCATCTATCACCGGCATCGGTGGTTTAGCCAATCAACGACTCACCTAAAGTTTCTCTTTTCTTCAACGCCAACATCTCTTCGCAGGTTTTCTTTTCTTTATTTTTTTTTTAAAAAAATGTTTTCCCATTTTTGTTTAATTTATTTATCACTAATACCAGAATTATATTATTTATCATCTTCACTTGTTTTTATTTTTAATTGTTAATTTTTTCTTTTATTTTTTTTTATATATTTCCAGTGCAAAAAATAATCAACCTTACTTTTTTAATAAATGGAGAACCAACATTATCATGCAATAAGTGCAATAGGAGTAATTGAAGAAGTCAACTTTTACCATGGAGTGTCGTTTTTTTATAGTAGTGTACGAGACGGGCATTTTATTCTCGATGAAAACAACATCAATGATATTAGGGAGGTTTCAATGACAAGAACAAATTTTGAAACTACTCACAATCTTCCAATAATAGAAATCGAAGAAGGAACGACAGAGGTTGAAGAAATGACATGTTCTATATGTCTTATGGAGTTATTAGTCGGATCAAAAGTGGTTATGTTGTCTTGTTCCCATATCTATCATGACCATTGCATTATAAAATGGTTAGATATATCTAACACGTGTCATTTGTGTCGTGAGTCTGTTTCATAAAGTTCTTTTGTTCATTTTTAGATATTTTATGGGACAAATTCAACTATATGTAAACAATTTAATACATATATACTTTCCTTTAATGTTTTTTATTTTTGTTTCTTCTTCTTTTTTATGTTAATATAAACTAGATATTAACTAACACATAATTTAATAATAGACATTAATTGAATTTGAAAACCAATTCATTAATATGTTGTGCTATTACAATTAAAATATATGAAGACATATGTTCAAATAAAAAAATAAATAAAGATATATGTATTAAAAGTTGGAGATGAAATGCAAGTAGAATAATGTAAGGAGTTTAAAAAATTTATCTCCATGTTTCATGAATATCATGTGGAAGCAAATATATTCTAGATTTGCGTTTTTTATTATCTCGTCACAATCAACGTTATTCTTTTTTAATGATAAAAATAAAGTTGAATCTTTTATTGAAATGAGAGAATCTAAAAGACACAAATTTTTTTGTCACAAAGGAGTAAATTAACCAATAAAGTATTTATCTAACCAAACATTAGTGGTTATCCAATTAATAGGATCATAAAATCTGCCAACTCACTATGATGTCTCGTTGGATAGTTGTTCTTGAAATACATAATTTTCATTTTGAGTTATTAGATTAATCAAAATAATCCTTACTCTCCGACTAACATGAGTCAAAAGTATCTACTGCAAAAAGAAACGTTTCCACAATCCCAAACCTCAATTTGAAACTAGAGACTGATGTATAATATTTACTAAAAAAACATCCCAATTTCATCTCAAGATTCTAAAAGCAAATTAGAGAAAAAAACACTAAAACTGAAGCATGAATCCCAATTTTTCATTTTAGTTTTTCAAATTTGTTTACTAAATCAAAATTTTAAAACTACTTTTAGGTAAAGAGAATTACAAAAAATTTTGTTTGGTGATCTAATTTTTTAAAACAGTTCTAGAGATGAAAAAATGAAAAAAAAAAGTTGTTTGATAATCTAATTTAATATCTTTTATAAAATTAAATAATAATAATAATAATAATAATAATAATAATAATAAGTAAAAAGTTCATGATATATATATATATATTTGCAAATTGATATTTAAACAATAGAAATTTTTGTAATTGATATATTTTTTATAAACATAATTGTCTTACACCTTTTTTGTTTCATTCCTCTCAAATAAATAGTTTAAAACCATTATTTTTACATCACAATCATTCATTTAAATTGTTTTTCTCTTATTTAGTGTTTTAATTAATATATTTAATTCACTTACTTTCATAAAGTTTTAATTTTTGTGTGGAGGAGATGTTTAGATTGTTTTAAACATATTTAACTCTTAACGTTTTTGATAGTAATCATATTTGATAGTTATCATATTTATATTTGTGATAAATGTGTGGACATTCTTAAAAAATATTTCATATCTTCATAGGTTATCGATTAATATATAAAATTAAATTATATGATAGAGATGGATGCTAGAATGTTCACTCAACTTTTAGAGGTAGTTATTTGTTTTTGTGCTTAATTCATAGTGTATATTTTGACTTTTATTTTTATTGATATTTTTTTGTGAATATCTATTAGATCCAAGTTCAATTGTCATATTTAAAATTTATTATATTATAATTAATAAATAGAAATTTATTGATGTTTGTAAATACAACTCATATAATTGTTATAAAAATATTTTTATTCTAAAATAGTTCAAAATTAGTAGGTGTGAAGTTCACCGCTATGCTTTTTGTTATAAATAAAATACATATATGCCTTAAGTATTATTAATAATAACATTTACCAAAAATAATCTAAACACTCAAATATGAACACCACCCAACACGCCCACTCACAGAACAAAAAATGAAAAATAACAAACACGCTCATACTAAAGAAAGCACAAAACATAATATTATAAAATTAGAGTAATTTTTTTCTTCATATGTTTATATTAATGTTGTTAATAAGATGTGTCAATTCTCTTTGTGTTTTTGAAACTCAATATACATAAGCAAAACATCAAAAAGATGTTTCCATTTTTCTCTTTTTAAAAATAGAAAATCAAAACAATTTTAAAAACACATGCAAAACGGATTTTTTAAGGTTATTATTTTATAAAAGTAAAATACAATCTTAAAAACCCAATCAAACAA
The DNA here is from genome assembly GCA_037974875.1 of Cicer bijugum. Taxonomy (NCBI): domain Eukaryota; kingdom Viridiplantae; phylum Streptophyta; class Magnoliopsida; order Fabales; family Fabaceae; genus Cicer; species Cicer bijugum. The sequence continues at coordinate 4,058,909 of JBBPBT010000556.1, read as the reverse complement.
GTACTAGATATCTTTTATTTTCATTATAATCAGTTCTACTAATGACCTATTTCAATGCAAAATATTCGGCATGGCCTATAGAAACTATTACTATCCTTCAATGCTAATTAATTTCTCTAGATTCTTTTCTCAAATTTCAAGATTCACTTGAATATTATGTGCGCATTTATTATGCGTTCCTATTTGGTAGTAAAGTTTTTATTCTTTTTATTTTTTATTTTGAAAATAGAAATGAGGATGTTATATATTAATACCGAAAGCATATAAGAAATTTTATTTAAATGAAATTTTATATTAACTCAATTTAATATTAAGTCTGATCAACTTAATATTTTTTGTTTGGTATACAAAATTATAGTAGAAAGACTTGGAGGACGTGGAAGGCCTATGTATAATTCTCCACCAGAGAATAATGATCCTCCACCAACACCTACTATTGGACCCTAAGAACATATACTGGAAGCTATTCAACTTCAGGCAATGGCTTCCACTAACTTGGTTCAACAAATGGCACTAAAAAGGCGGTGGAAATCAAAATGCCAACATAATCTTCTAAAGCTCAGGCTTGGCTCGAGGAAATTAAAATTGCCTTTGAGATAGTGCAATGTGATGGAACCAAGTTGATTTTCCACTGATAGTTTTGATGTTAACCAAAGTATTTTATGAGAACAAAAAATGTACTTCATTAAGTACGGAAAAATTGGAAGAATATATTCAAAGGAAACAACTAGAGGATCCCACCAGGGCATACGATAGATGATACCCACCAGAGAATACCATCGGAGAATATCACTAGAGAATACTACCAAAGGAAGTTACTAGAGGAAGTAGAAAAGTCAGAGGAAACAAAATAAATAAAAAAAATCAATGAAATCCTCATAATCAGGCAAATGCACATTCTAGAAAAGAACGCACATCTACTTCTAATATTTGCCTTTGAAACTTGAGTTTGAAGACTATTTCTGAAGAATTCATGTGTCTCCAAAAATTTTGCGTGCTTTTGTAGTTTTCATGCCTCTAATGAACAATATTTGTGCAGCCCCTAATGAAACTTTTTTCTACATGCTCAGATGAACAATATTTCTACATGCTCTGATGAACAATATTCCAACATGCTTTGATGAACAATATTTATGCATGCTATGATGAACAATATTTAACATGCCTAAGATGAACAATAACTTCAACATGCCTTTGAAGTCAGAAGCCACTCTTCAACCTGTGTTAGAAAGCTCATCTTTCATTGACCCTGAAGACTACAACAAGCTCCAAGAATGCTGCCTCCAAGGTTGTAATGACTTTAAAGTTTGATACACGTTCCAAAGTATAGCCTCTGATATGCATCATCTTCTAAAGTTGCACTGACTCTGATAATGAAACAAAAGTGAAGTTGCCCATGCCACTAATTTTAACTCACACAACTTTTCATCTACCTCTAACTTTGATTATTTAAGCAACACAACATCTAACTCCAATAATTAAAGTTAATGATTATGATGGAGAAAAGTTAATGACTCTGATGGAAGGTCAAAAACTTTGATAGATTGAGCAACATATTGTTTTTGACTTAGCCATATGCTTACTTTTGAAGGTCCAAAAACTAAGTTTAGTTTTGATCCCGTCCAAATAAAATGAAGCGTATGAAGGAAGACCTAAGTAAGCAAATTGTTGAGACAAAATCTCTTTCAAAAGGTTTTCATAATAACAAAATTATTTAAAAGATTATGATTGTGGTTAATGACTAACTTGTGTGTTTGAGTGAATCCATATAAGAAAACAAGTTATTCATCATTAAGATAAAAAAGAGAAAAATCTGATTCCAATAGGGAGGATTAAAATATGAGAGGATGACCTCCTAGAGGATGAAGCTTCAAAATGGCCAATTAATTATCCTCACTAAAACAATCCTTTTTTTTCAAAAAGAAGAATACAAATCAGTATCCAAGAATGAATAGATAAAGAAAGACAAATTAAGAAGTCAAAGGACATATTGAATCCGTACGAGGACGAATTCTATTTGGTTAAAGGGGTGATTCTATACTCAACATCATTGAAAGCGGTCCTGCACATCTCTCTCACATGTTGAAAACGACCCAACATGAACCTCTAAAAAGGCAGTAGATAACAAGACAAAGATGTAGCATTCACATGTCTTGAAGAATGAAAAAGAAAAGGACAGCTCAAGTCCAAGTTCCTAGGAGGTTTGAACCTCTTGTAAGAGGATGGACTAAACCAGTCTAAGGAAAGTTGGATGGCAATCCCGTAAATATGATGAAAGACCTTGTACCTTTTGATTGAAGACCCCAACGGTCATAAAGCATTTGTCACTTGGAAAGAGCATCTCAAGATCTCTATAAAAGATATGGAACACTTCAACATAAGACACACAACTATATTGCATAAAAAGAGCAAGTTTCTTAAAGCTATCAAGAGAAATTTTCGTCCTCTCTTTATACTTTCTATAATCCTACACTAGATCTTTGAAATATCTTTTTAGAAAGTGTTTAAGTAAAGAGAAACATCGTACTCATATCACTTTGTAATTTCCATGTGAGTTACACTTGGAAATAGTTGGAACTTGTAAGACAAAAGGTTGTAAGCTTGACGAGGCTAAAGAATACACAATGTGTAATTAACCTCTGTGAGAGGTTAATCAGTTTGATCATTAGTAAAAACTTACAAGTGTGTGAGGACTGAACGTAACCTTCATTGGGTGAAACAGTATAAAAGGTGTGTGTCATTCTCTATATTTTATCTTTCTTTTATTCAGCTTAAATTTAAAGGTTTATATTTCTATCCTCGGATTCACATCCTCTCAGAGAGGATAACATTTCAAAACACGTGAAAAAAATTTTAAACAAAAAAGTCCTTATTCAACCCCCATTCTAGTGATATTTTGGCTACAACAATTGGCATCAGAGCAATGTCCTCTAGAAAATTAAATCTAACAGTCTAAGATAAAAATATCAAAATAAAAAATGTCAAAAGCTAATTATATTCCTGAAGAAGGATCATCCAGCAGACCTCCTTATTTTGATGGAACATATTAATATGAAAGGAAAGATGAGATTGTTTCTCATATCACAAGATAACAACATGTGGTATGTGGTTGAAAACGAAGATCACATCATCAGAAAAATGTAGAGGATGATAAATCGTAGAGGACATGATAAAAGATCTACTCAAAAGGAAAAAACTGAGAAAAGTCAAATAACTTGTTTTGGATGCAACAAAATGGGACATTACAAAACTGAGTGTCCCCTAAACAAAAGGAACTCAAGAAGATTTCCCTACAAAAATAAATCTAAGATGATTACTTAGGATGATAGTGACGAGTCATCCTCTAAGAAAGAAAAGGAGGAAGAGGCCAACCTCTGTCTCATGACAAAATCAGATACTGAAAAGTAACCATCTCATAACTATGTCATACTTGTGAAAAATTAGAAAAATAATTTGACAATCTTTTGAATGACTCAAACACTTTATTTCATAAATGTGGTTTTCTCCAAAATAAACTTTATGAAATAAAGAAACTTAATGAGGAACTTCAAAATAAGAATGAGAAGTATGATAAAATCATTCTTGATTTGCAGTTATCTCATAAGAAATTATCTAAGCAACAAACACTTTTAAACAAAAAGAATGTCAAAATTCATCCTCTTGAAGAGGATACGTAAAAGGAAAACATGAAAATAGAGGTTGAAGAACTAAAAAATGACATTATCAACTTTTTTAAATCTACTGAAACATTTCAAAAGATAATGGGATCTCAATCTGGAATCTTTGACAAAGCTGGTATTATATTTCTCAAAAACAAAAATTATATGAAAAAATTTTCCTGCCTAAAAAATAAGGGTATATGCCAAAATGCACATTTTGCAAAAAAGTTGGACATACTTTCAAAAATTGTCATGCTAAGAGGAAAACTGACAACATAAAGAAAGGATGTTCTTTCTGTGATAAACATCGGCACCGTGATTCTATTTGTTATCATAAAAGGAAAATTCTCACAAGAAGAAAACTAACCAACAAGGACCCATTTCTATATGGGTACCTAAGTTACTTTTAAACTCTAACACAGGTTCATCCTTTAATCAACAAAAGAAAGCCCTGGTACTTGGACAGTGGTTTCTCAAGGTATTTGATAGGGGATAACCAATGCTTTATTTCTTTGGAGATAAATGATGGAGGATTAGTCACATTTGGTAAGAATGATAAAGCTCAAATAAAAGGTACAGGTATTATTGGTAAAAATAATTCTGCAAAAATTGAAAATGTTTAGTATGTGGATGGTTTAAAACACAACTTGCTAAGTATTAGTTAATCATGTGATAGTGAATTTGAAGTTATTTTTTAGCCAACTCTATGCGAGGTTAAGCATTCATCCTCGGTTAGAGTTTTATTTTCCAGTTTTAGAAAGAAAAAAATTATATGAACTTTATCAAGATAATTTACCTACTAAATCTTGTTTTCTATCCATTGAAAGAGATAAATGAATATGGCACAAACAAGCTGGTCGTGCAAGATTAAATACTAATTCTAAATTATCTAAATTAGAATTAGTTAAAGGTCTTCCAAAAATTAATTTTGAGAAAGAAAAAGTATGTGAAACATGTGCCAAAGAGACAAAGTATGTGAAGTATGTTTCATGCAAATCATGTGGAAGCAAATATATTCTAGATTTGTGTTTTTTATTATCTCCTCACAATCACGTTATTCTTTTCTAATGATAAAAATAAAGTTGAATCTTTTATTGAAATGAGGGAATCTAAAAGGCACAAAATTTTTGGTCTCAAAGGAGTAAATTAACCAATAAAATATTTATCTAACCAAACATGAGTGGTTATCAAATTAATAGGATCATAAAATCTGCCAACTCATCGTGATGTCTCATTGGACAGTTGTTTGTGAAATACATAATTTTCATTGTGTGTTATAAGATTAATCAAGATAATCCTTCACTCAACTTTTAGAGATGGATGCTAGAATGTTCACTCAACTTTTAGAGCTAGTTATTTGTGTTTATGCTTAATTCATAGCGTATATTTTGACTTTTATTTTTATAAATATTTTTTGTGAGTATCTATTAGATCCAAGTTCAATTGTCATATTTAAAATTTATTATATTATGATTAATAAATAAAAATTTATTGATGTTTGTAAATACAACTCATATAATTGTTATAAAAATATTTTATTTTAGAATAGTTCAAAATTAGTAGGTGTGAACTTCACCGCTATGTTTTTTGTTAAAAAAAAATACATTTATGCCCTAAGTATTATTAATAATAACATTTACCAAAAATAATCTAAACACTCAAATATTAACACCACCCAACACAACCACTCACAGAACAAAAAATGAAAAATAACAAACACGCCCGTACTAAAGAAAGCACCACTAAACTTTAACAAAAAAAACATAATATTATAAAATTAGAGTAATTTTTTTCTTCGTATATGTATATTAATGTTGTTAATAAGATGTGTCAATTCTCTCTGTGTTTTTGAAACTCAATATACATAAGCAAAACATCAAAAAGATGTTTCCATTTTTCTCCTTTTAAAAATTGAAAACCAAAACAATTTTAAAAACACTTGCCAAGCGAATTTTTTAATGTTATTATTTTATAAAAGTAAAATACAATATTAAAAACCCAATCAAGCAAGTGTTAGATATCTTTTATTTTCATTATAACCAGTTCTACTAATGACCTATTTTAATGCAAAATATTTGGCATGCCCTATAGAAACTACTACTATGCTTCAATGCTAATTAATTTCTCTAGATAATTTTCTCAAATTTCAAGATTCACTTGAATATTACGTGCGCACTTATTATGCATTCCTATTTGATAGTAAATTTTTTTTTCTTTATATTTTTTATTTTGAAAATAGAAATGAGGGTGTTATATATTATACCGAATGCATATAAGAAATTTTATTTAATTGAAATTTTATATTAACTCAATTTAATATGAAGTCTGATCAACTTAATATTTTTTGTTTGGTATACAAAATTATTGTAGAAAGACCTGGAGGACGTGGAAGGCCAACGTATAATTCTCCACTAGAGAATAATGATCCTCCACCACCACCAACTATTGGACCCTAAGAACATATACTGGAAGCTATTCAACTTCAGGCAATGGCTACCATTAACCGGGTTCAACAAATGGCACTAAAAAGGGGGGGGGGGTGGAAATCAAACTGCCAACATAATCTTCTAAAGCTCAGGCTTGGCTCGAGGAAATTAAAACTGCCTTTGAGATAGTGCAATGTGTTGAATCCGTACGAGGATGAATTCTATTTGGTTTAAGGGGTGGGTCTATAGTCAACATCATTGAAAGTGGCCCAACACATCGCTCTCACATGTTGAAAACGACCCAACATCTACCTACAAAAAGGCAGTAGATAACAAGACAAAGATGTAGCCTTCACATGTCTTGAAGAATGAAAAAGAAAAGGACAACTCAAGTCCAAGTTCCTAGGAGGTTTGAACCTCTTGTAAAAGGATGGACTAAACCAGTCCAAGGAAAGTTGGATGGCAATCCCGTAAATATGATGAAAGACCTTGGACTTTTTGATTGAAGACCCCAACGGTCATAAAGCATTTGTCACTTGGAAAGAGCATCTCAAGGTCTCTATAAAAGATGTGGAACACTTCAACATAAGACACACAAGAAAGTGTTTAAGTAAAGAGAAACATCGTACTCATATCACTTTGTAATTTCCATGTGAGTTACACTTGGAAATAGTTGGAACTTGTAATACAAAATGTTGTATGCTTGACGAGGCTAAAGACCACACAAAGTGTAATCAACCTCTGTGAGAGGTTAATCATCATTAGTAAAAACTTACAAGTGTGTGAGGACTGAACTTAGCCTTCATTGGGTGAAATAGTATAAAAGTTTTGTTTGTCATTCTCTATATTTTCTTTTTCTTTTATTCAACTTAAATTTAAAGGTTTAAATTTCTATCCTCAGATTCGCATCCTCTTAGAGAGGATAGCACTTTAAAACACGTGAAAAAAATTTTAAACAAAAAAGTACTTATTCAACCCCTTTCTAGTGATATTTTGGCTACAACAATTGCCATCAGAGCAAGGTTCTCTAGAAAATTAAATCTAATAGTCTAAGAGAAAAACATCAAAATAAAAAATGTCAAAAGCTAACTATATTCCTGAAGAAGGATCATCCAGCAGACCTCCCTATTTTGATGGAACATATTACTACCATTGGAAAGGAAAAATGAAATTGTTTCTCATATCACAAGATAACAACATGTGGTGTGTGGTTGAAAACGGGGATCACGTCATCAGAAAGTTCATCTTCCAAGAGAATTGAAGAAGTCATAAAAAAGGAAAGCACAAAGTATCCCCTGTCTGAGGAAGAGGATGAACTCGCTCTGATTTTCAGAAGAATGTAGAGGATGATAAATCGTAGAGGACATGATAGAAGATCTACTCAAAAGGAAAAAACTGAGAAAAGTTAGATAACTTGTTTTGGATGCAACAAAATAGGACATTACAAAACTGAGAGTCCCCTAAACAAAAGAAACTCAAGAAGATTTCCCTACAAAAATAAATCTATGATGATTACTTAGGATGACAGTGATGAGTCATCCTCTGAGCAAGAGAAGGAGGAAGAGGCCAACCTCTGTCTCATGACAAAATCAGATACTGAAAAGGTAACCATCTCATAACTATGTCGTACTTGTGAAAAATTAGAAAAATAATTTGACAATCTTTTGAATGACTCAAACACTTTATTTCATAAATGTGGTTTTCTCAAAAATAAACTTTATGAAATAAAGAAACTTAATGAGGAACTTCAAAATAAGAATGAAAAGTATGAAATAAATCATTCTAGATTTGCAGTTATCTCATAAGAAATTATCTAAGCAACAAACACTTTTAAACAAAAAGAATGTCAAAATTCATCCTTCAGAAGAGGATACATAAAAGGAAATCTTGAAAATAGAGGTTGAAGAACTAAAAAATAACATTACCAACTTTTTTAAATCTACTGAAACATTTCAAAAGATAATGGGATCTCCATCTGAAATCTTTGACAAAGCTGGTATTGGATTTAAATGTTCTCGAAAACAAAAATTAGATGAAAAAATTTTCCTGCCTAAAAAACAAGAGGGTAGGCCAAAATGCACATTTTGCAAAATACTTGGACATACTTTCAAAAATTGTCATGCTTAGAAGAAAACTGACACCATAAAGAAAGGATGTTCATTTTGTGATAAACATTGGCATCATGATTCTATTTGTTATCATAAAAGGAAAATTCTCATAAGAGGAAAAACTAACCAACAAAGAGCCAATTCTATATGAGTACCTAAGTTACTTTTAAACTCTAACACAGGTTAATCCTCTGATCATAACCATTGCATTATAAAATGGTTAGATATATCTAACACGTGTCCTTTGTGTCGTGAGTCTGTTTCATAATGTTTTTTTGTTCATTTTTAAATATTTTATGGGACAAATTCAACTATATATAAACAATTTAATGCATATATATACTTTCCTTTAATATTTTTTTTTTGTTTTTTTTTTTATGTTAATATAAACTAGATATTAACTAACACATAATTTAATAATAGACATTAACTGAATTTGAAAAGCAATTCATTAATATGTTGTGCTATTACAATTAAAATATAAGAAGACATATGTTCAAATAAAAAAATAAATAAAGATATATGTATTAAAAGTTGGAGATGAAATGCAAGTACAACAATGTAAGAAATTTAAAAATTTTATCTCCATGTTTCATGAAAATCATGTGGAAGCAAATATATTTTTGATTTGCGTTTTTTATTATCTCGTCACAATCAAAGTTATTATTTTTTAATGATAAAAATAAAGTTGAATCTTTTATTGAAATGAGATAATCTAAAAGGCACACATTTTTTTGTCCCAAAGGAGTAAATTAACCAATAGAGTATTTATCTAACCAAACATGAATGGTTATCCAATTAATAGGATCATAAAATCTGTCAACTCATTGTGATATCTCGTTGGACAGTTGTTCGCGAAATACATAATATTCATTTTGTGTTATTAGATTAATCAAGATAATCGTTACTCTCCGACTAACATGAGCCAAGAGTATCTACCGCAAAAAGAAACGTTTACACAATCTCAAACCTCAATTTCATACTAGAGACAGATGTATAATATTTACTAAAAAACATCCTTCTAAAAACAGCATAAAAATAAATAAAGTAATATGTAATCATTTAACTACGTGATTTTTAATTTTACATCTTAAAAATTACACACACTAATATTATTTTTCAACCAAAGCAAGTAAAATAGATTTCACTGCATTATATTATCACACTATAATTCCATCATCTCAAGATTCTAAAAGCAAATTAGTGACAAAAAACTAATACTGAAGGAAGAATCTCAATTTTTCATTTTATAAATCAAATTTTTAAAACTACTATTAGGTAAAGAGAATAACAAAAAATTATGTTTGGTGATCTAATTTTTTAAAATAGTTCTAGAGATGGAAAAAATGAAAATTTTTTTACTGATAATCTAATTTTTAAAATCTTTTATAAAATTATATACTAATAAGTAAAAAATTCATGATATATATTTGCAAATCTAACACTTTTCTTTTTTTCATTCATCTCTGATAAATATTTTAAAATCATTATTTTTACATCAAAATTATTTATTTAAATTATTTTTCTCTCATTTTTTGTGAGTATTTATTAGATTCGAGTTCAATTGTCATATTTAAAATTTATGATATTATTAATAAATAAAAATTTATTGATGTCTGTAAATACAACTCATGATTGTTAATAAAAATCTTTTATATGCGGGTACATGTTAGTAGGTGTGAATTTCACCCCTATGTTTTTTGTTATAAAAAAATACATATATCCCTTAAGTATTATTAATAATAACATTTTCCAAAAACAATCCAAAACACTCAAACATGAATACCACCCAACACACCCACTCACAACACAAAAAATGAAAAATAACACACACACTCATACTAACGAAAGCGCTATCAAACTTTTACAAAAAAAAAAAAAAAAAAAAAAGACATAATATTATAAAATTAGAGTAATTTTTTTTCTTCATATATTTACATTAATGTTGTTAATAAGATGTATCAATTCTTTGTGTTTTTGAAACTCAAAATATAGAAGCAAAACATCAAAAAGATGTTTCCATTTTTCACTTTTTAAAAATAGAAAATCAAAACAATTTTAAAAACACTTGCCAATCGGAATTTTTAATTTTATTATTTTATAAAAGTAAAATGCCATATTAAAAACCCAATCAAACAAGTGCTATATATCTTTTATTTTCATAATAACCAGTTCTACTAATGACCTATTTCAATGCAAAATATTCATTTTAAATTTCAAGATTCACTTGAATATTATATGGCACTTATTATGTGCTCCTATTTGGTTGTAAGATTTTTATTTCTTTTATTTTTTATTTTGAAAATAGAAATGAGGATGTTATATATTAATACTTAAAGCATATAAAAATTTGATTTATTTGAAATTTTATATTAACTCAATTTAATATTAAGTCTGATCAACTTAATATTTTGTGTTTGGTATACAAAATTATGGTAGAAAGACCTAAAGGACGCGGAAGGCCAAGGAACAATTCTCCACCAGAGAACAATGATCCTCCACCACAACCTACTACTAGACCCTAAGAACATATACTGGAAGTTATTCAACTTCAGGCAATGGCTACCATTAGGGATCGGAATAGGCCAAGCTAGGTCAGGTTTTGAAAGGTCTGAGTCTAACCTACTATGAATTTTTTAGGCCTAAGTCTGGCCTACGACCTATCATAGGCTTTTTTTCGACCTGAGCCTGGCCTACGACCTATCATGGTCTGGCCAGTAAGCCTATTTTAAAAGCCTTAATCACATTAAAATATTTATATGTTATATTTTTCATTTTTTTTAAAATAGGCTAAACTAGACCTTTATATACAAGGAAAACTAATAAAATTATAATCAAATCTAATAAAATAATTACTAACAAGTTTGTAATGCAACAAACTTCCATTAAAACAAAAAAAAAAAAACAAAATGAATTCATAATTAACAAACTCTAAAAAGTCCTTCAAAAATTATAAATAAAACAAAATGAATCTCGTAAACAGTTACACATATCAGCTAACAAAACACATTCAAAGTACAATGAATGACAAAAATATGATATCAAATCTTCAAGGTGATTTGTATCTCTTGTTTATCAACATTCAAAAACAAAAGAAAAAAAATACATAAATGTTAGACACTAAGCTAAAAAGTAATAAATAAATAAATAAATGAGTAATATTTAAAAAAATGAATAAATACTATGATAAAAAATATCAACCTTTGATTTTTTCTAGCAAACAGCTTTTAAACCCTCTTGAAAAATAATCTACACGATGCTCTATTCATATTAATTTACATGATGCACTACTCATACCGATTTACATGATGCTATCCTAATACCAATATCAATGTACATATGTGTATATATATATATATAT
>JBBPBT010000556.1:4012664-4037399 GCA_037974875.1 Cicer bijugum | reverse complement strand
ACCCATAACAAATAGGAATGAAATACGATTTAGAAGATATTTCCTATAAAAATTATTTGAACGAATCTCTAAAGTGAGAACATAAACAAGATATAGCTTTTACAAACTTACCTAAAGACCAAACGTAAGATTAATTTACCAATTTTGTATGCAATTCAAGTTACATATTCTTGGATGTTCTTAATTGAATTTTTTGATATCAGAATTTAGCAAGTTAGTTAAAAGTATTTTATTATTTAATTAATTTGAATAAGTGATATTCATTGATATTTTGTGATGAAATTTATCAAAAGAATTATAAAAATAAATTTATTTATGATATAGGATGAAGTGATGTCATATATAGAATATTATATATTCACTAATATAATAGATAAATTAAAAGGATAGAAAATAGAAGAGACAAAAGTAAAAAATACTCAAATATAATAAAAATAAAACTTTTCTATTAATAAAACAAGAGAATACATGAGATAGGTCTACGACATAAAGGACATGTGTTTGACCTATCAAGCCATCTCATAATACAATTTTCGTGATAAATGTGTGAACATGGACTAGGCAAACGAATCGCTTTTGATCCAAAGATAAACTCCTCAAGACATATGGAACATGTTAAAGTCTCAGCAGCAGTTTCTTCATCAATTCCAATTCTTTCAAGATTCTGAACAGAGCATCTTCGAGTAACTTCGACGTTTGTTATTCTTGTTGTCGGACTTTGATTATTTTCTTGAATAACGTAGTGACCATCTTGCCCATAAATTGGTATGACATCTTGAGTTTTCATTCTACTAAGAACTTCATTGATATAGTTGTTGTTGCTTTCACAAAGAATAAAGTGATCATCGTTGATACACATATGTGAGAAAATGATGTTTCTATTATGAATGTGAAAAGGAATAGCGGGAATCAATTCATAAACACCATTGATAATAGGATAAAACACTTCAACCGTGGCTCTTCCATTTTCTCCCAATAGAACAAATTTTCTATAATGTTGTTGCGGTTCCATTTCTCCAAATTAAAGTTTATTTGTTTTGTTTTGCACTGAAAATATAGAAAAAAAATAAAATAAAGTAAGTAGGAAGCCATAATGCAAGAACCACACGGACCGGTAGGATTGGCTAAAAAATCTTGCAACAGTCTCTTAAGAATAAAATATTTTTCTATTTTTATTCCCAACACGCAGAAGTAAAAAACCAGAAGGTATATAAAATAAAATATTAAAAGTAATGCAAAGAAATGTTAAATTAGAGAGACAGGGGTTCATTTCATCGCAAAAAAAAAAAAAGTTAAAAAGAAAAGAAAACTCAGAAAAGAAAAAGCCATTTGTGATTGAAAAAAAAAAACCTTAGAAAGAGAAAAGATCAAGGTTGAATCCACACAAGCAGCGTTGACACAGTGGATGGCAGTGAAGGCGGAAGAGAGTGTGAGAAGAGCACTTAAGCGAAGAAGATCAATAAGGACAGCTTTCGATTGATCTCAAAAGGACAGCTTGCAGAAGAAGAATAGGAATTAATGCAACTATAAAGACAAGTGCCCTAATTTATAGCTGATCTTGGTTTTTCAACGGTAACTAAACCAATTAAATTGAAGAATCCTTGGATAACAAATAATAAAAAAAGCCCAAGGGAAATACGCGCTCTCTCGCGGGAATTCGCGGGAATCCATTTCAACGGTAATAAAATCTTTTTATTGTTAGAGTAAATCTTTTTATGTTTCATTCAGCCTAGCTTAACAGTTACTTTATTGCTTCAGTAGCTTAGCTTATGTTAATCGCAGCATTTTTGGTTAGTTTATAAGTTTGGTTGCTGCAAAATGGTGTCATTATGACTCTGTTGATGGTGGTGAGGAAAACTGAAAACAAAACCTCAATTGCGCAAGAATCAGGTAGAAAGTAAGATTAGAAGAAAAAGAGGAATTAGACTAATGAGTTAGATGAAAAAGGGAGAAAGTGTGAGTCCAATTATATATAGGTGAGTTGTCCAATGGTAATAATTCTTGCGCCAACTCTAATAACAAACACATCCTGCTACTATATTTGTTTTTGTTTGAATTTCTGCAGGAATCTATTTTTGGAGCTGATGATAGATATATTATAATAACTTCAAATTGAGCTTTTTTCCATGATTGTGACCTTTAACATTGGTAGTAATTTTCAAATTTAATTCCCACATGCAGATGGCTATGCTCACAGTATCATGATATCAGCATTTTGCCGAGCCAAGCTTTTTCAAGAGGCAAAGCAGTTGGCCAAGAATTTTCAAACTACATTTAACAAATATGATGTAGTAATAATGAATTCAATGCTCTGTGCTTTCTGCAGAGCAGGTGAAATGGAATCTCTAAGAAAGATGGATGAATTGGCGATCAATCCTGATTACATTACTTTCAATATTCTTATCAAATACTTCTGTAGGCAAAACATGTATGTGTTAGCTTGTCAAACCATGGAGGACATGCATAGTAAAGGCTATCAACCAGTAGAGGTACATTGTTTTATTAACGTACTGATGTTAGTATGAAGTCCTTGTAATGATTGAACTTATCTTTCTTAGAATAAGATTAACGTTATAAAAGAGACACAACAAAACCAAGTTAAATTGTTAGAGCTGCCACCCGAGATTAAGAAACTACTGCCATATTGATTATTTGTTAGAGACACAACAAAACCAAGTTAAATTCATTTGTTAGAGCTGTTACTTACAATCATATTGGCTACTTCCACATCTGATTGGCTTCATGAACCATTCTCCTTAACATTAAACAAGGAGATGTTCTGCTGTTGACAACCGAACTCCACACACGGAAGTTGATCCCAATTAAGATCTGAATTTAAAAAGTCTGAAATATTTATCTCATTTGTACCATATTGGAGCCCACAACCACCATCTGATTCATTGTTTGCTCTGTAATGAAATTCTTAGGGCATATATGTCATCTGATAGTCTTTCTTTTGGGTTATAATATATGTCAAAGTTCATCTCATCCTCCTGCAGAAAATATCGAGTATAGGTACGCTAAATCATTAAATCCAATGTATTTAAAATAAAATCAGGGGATAATATATCTCAGTTAATCGATCTAATATGTGCAGCTTGTTCAGCAAGTTTATTTTGGACATCATGAGCATCATATCCATCACTATGGCAATCAATGGAGGCTATAACATTGGATATTGTTTCCTCAGAGATCTCGAGATAACATTCGGGTGCTTATCATCTTCCGTGACCTCTGAATATTGCAATAGGAGCTGGATCAGAATGTATTTCCTGAAAAATGAAAAGAGGTTAATTACTTAAAGATGAAATATTATAATATTTCAATACAACATCATTCATATTACTTTATTTATTTTCATGTTTTTTGTGGAGGGATGTTTTTTAGTTAATATTATACCTCTGTCTCTATTATGAAATTGAGGTTTGAGATTGTGTTAACATTTTTTTTTTGAAGTAGATACTTTTAGCTCATGTTAGTCGGAGAGTAAGGATTAGTCAGAGATTGTTGTAGTTTTGGATAACAATGAAATTAACCAAGCGGTAATTAAATTTCAAGTGGTATATTTTCTGTTTTCTGTTTGCTGTTGCAGTGTAGAATTGATTATCTTATTAATCTGCACATAAGACATGTAATTGGTTTGAAACCATTGTTGACATACACTCTAGCAGGTGGTGCTTGATGAGGTTGGCCTCTACCCTGATGAATGAACTTCAGAAGCTTGTTCATTCTCTGCCATATGTGTAATTGGTTTTGTTTTAATGATTTATTTATTTAAGATCAATCTAAGTAAATTATTTATATATAAAACTAAAGTGCTGATTTTGTTTTTGCATTCTGCATGTTGATTGAAATGGAAAGTTTAACATATTTCCATTTTATAAGATATTACAACAAAATTATGTGGAATATCATTATGCATTTAAGGAATTGGTTGGTAAGTTAGTTTTAGAAACAGCTAACATTATTTTATAATTAGATGGATCATATTCAGAACTTAGGGTACTAATCCCACCTATTGATTTTGAAATGTGATAGGATGCAGAATATGGACTTAGCTGTTAGAACCTGCAGGTTGGCATAGAGACCCTCGTCTTCTTCCTAGAGCATTCTACTCTTGTTGTTATTTTATTGTTATTTTATATAAGAGCTTTTTTTTATTTTGTTTTCTTGATATTTCAGCAACAATACTCACATTTCTACCACTCTTTTCCTCTGTTCTTTATAATAACAAACTTATAATTCTTTATTATATAGTTATGATGCATATTACCACTTTATATTATTCTTTATAATAACAAACTTATATCAGGTACATGTGGGTATCCATCGGATCTGTCGTGATTTGGACGGAGAAAATCTGTTTTAGTTGAATGTGGGTGCAAATTTTTTTGATATTAAAACTCGAGGACGTGTATGTGGCCGTTGATATCTACTTCGCATCCGAATTCGCTCTACTAGTAATAGTAATGTCATTTTTAAATTTTTATACATGTATATATTCAATATATTTATTTATTTTTAAATAATTTTAATACTTTTTAATTTTCTTATCATATAATAATAATTATTTTGCTATATTAATTATCATAAATATGAATTTAAATTTATTATTTTATATATATGAATAAGTGTGGATGCAAGCGGGAAAACCCAAACCTCATCATAGACGGAGATGAAGACTTAATTTTCCATTCGATGATATTGTTGAGTTATTATTTGAGAATGTGGAATGCTAATTCTCTTATATGATTCTCATTATGTTGAGCTTAATGGATTTGGTAGCACTCTTTTTTAGTTTCTTTAATATTTAATTACATCAAAATGCCGTGAAATCTCTATTCCTATTTTTTATTAATCTAAGTCATTTAAAGAAGATTTTCTTTTTTATATTTATCTATTTTTTAACTCGTTACCTCGCAATTAATTGTAGGAAAAGCTAACAATGAGAAGAGTTTATTTAAAAACTTGTTCTAGTAATATAGGTAGACACTAGAAGAGTATATCTCCTAATTAATTTTTATACAACAAACCATGAAACTTGGACATCATTAACCTTTACGACTTTTATATATTTCTAGTTTTTCTACTTTTTATTTCTTAAATCTTTTATGAAATCATTTTTAATGTAGAGATATTTACAGTAGAAATGTAACCTTTTGTTGATATCAAAATGTTGTTTGATCACAAGGGATGCTTTAGCCAATTATATATGGAAACATGTCTTATGTAATTGAATTTTTTTTCTTTATATTTTAATATCAAAAAATTATGTCATACGCATAATTGATATTATGCCAAATTCACTCCAGTGATGTTAGTATTTTTAAATTAAAGTTAATTTTCCTTTCTTTATATTATAATTATCGCGTCTGATTTGTCTGCGAAAAAGGAGTTGTTTTAAGAGAAAATTAGATAAAATTTAAAATAAAATTCTTGAAAAAAAAAATGAACTCGGAAGTCGATTACGAATAGGGAAAGTAATATTACCATACATCGTTCGTTAAAACGATTACCCTATAATTAATGGTATATAAATTATTTATTTATTTTTACCCCCTAAAAGAATAATAAAAAAGAAAATAAATTATTTACGTTATTAAAAAAAGGAAAAAATATTTTTTCATTAATTTGGTTTGACAATGGAAAACCTTACTCTTACGTATCCTCAGGTACAACAAAGAAATCAAAATATATGTAGTCCTTGAGTAAAAAATATTTATGTGCTGTGTGATTTTTATTATTACTATATTTTAATTATATTTAATTATAATAATTATTATATACATATCCAAAGATAAAAAGAGGTGAGATGTCACTGATAGTATTTTTTTTATTTTTTGTTTTAAAGTAAAGAAAAATTTATTTTTGTTAAAAACTAAAGTAATGAAGATATAAAATAATAATAATAATAATAATAATAGTAATAAAAGAGATAAGATGTCTGTTCACAAATTGTAATTTTTTTTTTTGTTTTAAAGTAAAGAAAAATTATTTTTTGTTAGAAAACAACGTAATGCAACGCTATATTAACGAAACAGATGAGTGTGACGGTGAAGTAGCCTGTTAAAAGATTTATTCATGCATTGTCGAATTTGTCACAACAAAAAAGCTACCAATGATTGGGGATGAGTGATGTGGCGCGACGAGCAAGGATGAATTTCATCCAGTGACAACGACCATTAATTATAATCCTAAGAAAGAACTATTTAATGGTTGCTATGATTTTTTTATTTTATTTTGAGTTATTTGATAAAAACGTGATGAGTTTTCTTTTAAATATTACAATAGAGTGAAATTTATTTTCTTAGTGATTAGTTTAAAGATATCAATTAGTTATATATATATATATATATATTTTAGTATTTTGTGTTGTAAATAAAATAATTTTAGAAACAAACAACTTTAGAAAAATGAAAGCTTAACATATGAGTTTATTTTTGCATAAATAGAAAAAGAGAAAGAAAAAAAAAAGAATACTAATGAATTTGATTTTTGCTAGACTGATTTTCTCCATTCTCTACTCCTCTTTTGCCTATAAATTTTTAATGCATTAATAAAGTCCATATATTTTATGCCAAGTATAATAGTCGTTAAATTTTTGTATTGCTCATATCTCAATTTAACAAATTAATTAATAATATAATACTATTTGATTAATCTAAATATATGATATTCATTGACAATTTGTGATTGACTTGATCAAATTAATTATCAACACTTAAGATTTTTTGTGGTATAAGATGAAGTGATGTGTTATACAAAATACCATATATATACAAATACTATAATAAATAAATAAAAAAGATAGGAAAAAAATCGAAGAGACAAGATTAAAAAAACTCAAATATAATAAAAAAAAAAATTCTATTAACAAAATAAGAAATTATACAAAAATAAAAATATTGAAAGAAACTATACAAAAAGAATGTGAAGAATATTGTTGCGTGAATTGATCCAATAGAACAAGAACAAGAGGAATTAGAGTTATTACGAACACCCAAGAGACTAGTAAGTACCCTATTTATAGGTTTTGCTTTTCAATGGTAACTTACTCAATTGTTTGGATCCCAAGTTTGTATCGAAACCCAATAGGCGCTCCCTAACGGGAATGATAGTAAATCTTTTACATTTATTATTTAGATTCGATAAACCTTTTTTTTATTCTCATTAGTTGTCTATATTTTATTAATTAAGATTAAAAAAAATATACAGGTGTGTTTTTATAATTGATTTTTATGAAGCTTTGAAATATGTTACAGAGTACGGGAAGCAAAGATGGATATCTAGCTCCAAATGGCAGGTTAATCATTCATTTGAGGGGCTGGTTTTAGGAGGATTAGCTGGTGGTATGTTCTGTGCTTTGCTTTTAATCTATGTACTTAAGTTCTCCTAGCAGTGATAGGTTAATAATACACATTTCAATAACTAGTCTACTTCATTTTCTTTTCTTTAATGATTGTTAATTTTTTGGAGTCACTATTTTTTGAATTGGTGAGACCTCTGGCTCATTCGGTTGAATATGACAATTCAACAAATCAAAAGTGTATTAAATAGAAAAAGTATTTTAAAAAATGTAAAAAAATGAAAAATGGTTGAACCGATCGTAGTTGAATCTTATATTCTGATTCAACAAGACAACAATGTAATCGGGATCAAACCATTTGGCTAACTGACCAGTTCTTGGTCAACAGGCTAATTTGTTTTTTTTTTTTTTAACATATTGTTTCGAAAACATCTGCTTTTCCATTATGCAAAGTTGGTTTTCTGAAGTATTATGGACATCTTTAGAATAATAATAACTATGCCAAAAATGTCATTTAATAGTGCTCATTTTACAGCGCTTACTAAATACAAGCGTTGTTGTAAATATATTTTTAAAAATTACGGAGCCTATCACAAAGCTTTTTTGACAAGCGCTGTTGTAGGATCAAATTTAAAAACAAATTTACGAACCCTCATCACTTCTACTCTGGGAACCCTCATATCCTCTACGTATTGTGCTGCCATCTACGTTGTCTTAGGTATTTTTTACTTTGTTTTTGTCAAAAAATCTTTAGTTTTTTAATATTTGAAAACTAATAAATTGTTATATATTAAATTTTTTTTTTGAAATTTGTTGATTTGTTCTGTTTTGAAATCTTTTATGTTTTGAAATTGTTATTAGATGTGTTGATATTGGTTTCTTTTTGAAACTTGTTGATATGTTTTGAAAGCTTATTATTTTTGTAACTGCATTTATATAGGTCGTATAATATGGATAGAAAATGGATGTCTGCCAATCAATTGTCAAAAGAGTTTGAAATTGGAGTGAAGGAGTTTGTCGAGTTTGCAGTGAAGAATGCAAAAGATCCAAATAGAGTCGTTTGTCCTTGTTTAAAATGTTATTTTGGAAAACGCGTTAGAGAAGATGTATTAGAACGACATTTAGTATGTAATGGAATTGATCAAAGCTACACATGTTGGATAAGACATGGTGAGAAAAAACAAGGAAACATTAATTTTGAGAATAGTTCGACATATGCTTCAACTGACTTCGATACAGATACATATGAGCTAGACCGAGTTGATGAGATCGCAAAAGCAGTTGAAGAAGATCTTCGAGATTGTCCTAAAATGTTTGAAAGTTTGTTGAGTGATGCAGAGAAAGAATTATATAATGGTTGTACTAAATTCACAAGACTGTCGGCGATATTAAAGTTGTACAACTTAAAAGCGAGTAATGGATGGTTTGATAAAAGTTTCATAGAATTATTAACATTCATAAAAGATATGTTGCCAGATGATAATGAACTTCCCAGTCGAACCTACGAGGCTAAATGGATTTTGTGTTCTATTGGCATGAGTTACGAAAGGATTCATGCTTGTCCTAACGATTGCATTTTATTTTGAAACGAATATGAATTACTTGACATGGCATGCAGATGAAAGAATTAGAGATGGAATGTTTCGATAAATAAATTAAATTAACTGCGGTGAATCTTTTACGAAGAGTTTAATGCGTTATGGGTGAAAAGGGTAATTTAATAAATGTCTAAAGATTTTGAGATATTTGTTAATTATAATTAATATATATATATATATATGTATATATATAAAGAAAAGGAAAGGAAGGAAATAGAAAGAAAAGAAATAGAAAGGAAAGAAAAAGGAAGAAAGGAAAAGAGAATGAAAGAAAGAAAAACGTTTCCCTTCTTCTTCCTCTGCCCGCGCTCACCCCTTCTTCCCCCTTTTTCTTCATTGGTTGGTTTTGCTTCCTTTTTCGTCCTTTAAGCTCTAGAATAGAAACCCAAGGCTGGGTGGGTGATAGGACAAAGATTTCTCTACTTCACTCTTCCTCTTTGTTACGAAAACGAAGAAAAACGGTATTAGGGATTCAAACACAAACCTCCCCGTTTCATCTAGATCTAAGCATCCTTTTAAGAAGTGATAGAAGGGAAGGTTGCTCACCTCCGTGCTACGGTGCTAGTGGACCAACTTTGGAAGCAACGTTGCGAACGGAGATTTTACCGGACTTACTCACGGTACCGTAATCGAACGAAAAAGCTAAAGTGAAGTTAAGGGCTCCTTCCAAACTTTTAGTTTTCATTTAGCGCCTTATCTGTGGTTGTGTGGAAAAGAATTTTGTTAGTGTTGGAGTATTGATTTGGGGAAAATGAATCTAAGGTTTTATAGGTAAAATCTTAGAGTAGGTTTCGGTTATATTGATGAATGTTTCATGGAAAATGAATTTACCTCATGTATGTGTGATTTTGAATAAATGAAATTATTGTGCTGATTTGTGTTAAACGTACTTGGCATGTTCATACTTGATGTTTGTTGATTGATGTGTTTTGGTGGGAATTATGGATTGAATGTGAAAGTATGTTTGAGTTTGTTTTGTGTGGAATTTGAAAACCATTAAGTTAAACGAGTATTAAGAATGAGGAATCTCTTAATGTCTTGTTTACTTAATGTGTGTTTGGGAAAAATCGTTTAAGTTAACTGGGCATTAAGAATGGGGA
Source organism: Cicer bijugum (assembly GCA_037974875.1). Classification (NCBI taxonomy): domain Eukaryota; kingdom Viridiplantae; phylum Streptophyta; class Magnoliopsida; order Fabales; family Fabaceae; genus Cicer; species Cicer bijugum. Next base: position 4,027,395 of record JBBPBT010000556.1, on the reverse strand, counting down.
ATCTCTTAATGTCTTGGTTACTTAATGTTGTTTTGAAAATCGTTTAAGTTAACTGAGCATTAAGAATGGGGAATCTCTTAATGTCTTGGTTACTTAATGTTGTTTTGAAAATCGTTTAAGTTAACTGAGAATTAAGAATGGGGAATCTCTTAATGTCTTGGTTACTTAATGTTTGTTTTGGAAAATCGTTAAGTTAAATGAGAATTAAGAATGGGGAATCTCTTAATATCTTGTTAACTTAATGTTTGTTTTTGAAAATCGTTTCAGTAAATGAGTATTATGAATGGGGAATCTCTTAAGGTCTTGTTTACTGAATGTTTTGTTGTGGAAATCGTTTAAGTCAAAAGTATATTAAGAATGGGGAATCTCTTAATATGTCTGTTTGCTTAATGTTTGGCGTGAAAATCGTTTAAGTTAAATGAGTATTAAAAATGGGGAATTTTTTAATATCTGCATTTACTTAACGATTGTTGTGAATGTAGTCAGTATACGCTCATGCATTTTCATGCTTTTTGTAAATCGTGCAGACCGGTGATAGGTGGCACCTTGATAAATAGTACTTTGGCATGTGATAGGCGGTACATTTATGATTTATGTTTTTGTAAATTGTGCAGACCCGTGATAGGTGGCACCTTGGTAAATAGTACTTTGGCCCGTGATAGGCGGTACATTTACGATTTACGGTTTTTTGTAAATTGTGCAGACCCGTGATAGGTGGCACCTTGGTAAAGAGTACTTTGGCCTGTGATAGGCGGTACATTTACAATTTACGTTCTTTTTAGTAAACCGTGCAGACCCGTGATAGGTGGCACCTTGGTAAACGATACGGGCCCGTGTTAGGTAGTACGTTTATGGTTTACGCTTTTTAGTAAATCGTGCAGACCCGTGATAGGTGGCACCTCCGTAATTGGTACTTTGGCCTGCGATAGGCGGTACAATTATGATTTACGGCCCTTCGAGGAGGGTTTTGGTTTGGAATTCCGAGTCCACGCATTTTGGCAAATACGCATTGCATTAGGGTGCTTGGCACAAGAGTCGTGTTTGATTCAAATTTATGATTGTGTTGATTTTGCTAAGTGTTATGTTTTGAAATTATGTGTAAGTGTGTTTGATTTAAATTTATGATTGTGATGATTTTACCAAGTGTTATGTATTGAATATCGTGTGAAAGTATGTTGGATTGTAAAACTATTTCGAAGCCCATTTTGTCGTAGTGATCGCGTGAGAATTGCTAAGTGTTAAGATTTGGTATTATGTATGAATGTGATTGAGTTAGTTTATGAATTTTTGGAAGAATATGCAGGGGAATCGACACAAGATTGATAGTGTTATTGGTACGTTACTCAATGTTCCAAGAAAGTCTAAAGATGGCTTCAACACAAGATTGGACTTGGTCGATATGGGAATAAGAAATGAGTTGGGTCCCGTAAAGAAAGGAAATCGCACATATCTACCTCCAGCCGCTCATACTCTATCTAGAAAGGAAAAAAATTGTTTTATATAAGATTATACACGAAGTTAAAGTTCCAGAAGGATATTCTTCAAACATTAAAAATTTTGTTTGTAGTAAAGTGATCGGCCCTCAGAAATTACCGACATTGCAGAGGGAAATTGTTGTTACATTGTGTGAGCTTGAAATGTATTTCCCACCCTCGTTTTTTGATATAATGTTTCACCTTACTGTTCATCTAGTTATGGAGACACAACTTTGTGGGCCAGCTTATACGAGATGGATGTATCCGATAGAACGATATATAAAAATATTAAAAGGGTACGTAAAAAGTAGAAGTTGACCAGAAAGTTGTATTGCTAAACGGTACATTGTTGAAGAGGCTGCTGAATTTTGTACTGAATATCTGTCCAACGTTGAATCCATAGGGCTTCCCATGTCTTAACATTCGGGAAGAATATTAGGAGAAGGGATAATTGGAAGGAGACTACTGATTATATCAAGGACAAAATGGAAGCAGGCACAATTGTATGTTCTGCACAATGATGATGACGTTCAACCGTATGTTACAATACACATGGATCAATTATCTCATTTGAACATGAATATGAATCAAAATTGGATAACTCGAGAGCACAATCGAAGTTTTATAACAAGGTTAAAAAATCACCTAAATTCAAAGTTTGATATAGACCCCGAATCAATTTCACAGAGATTGAGGTGGCTAGCAAATGGTCCGAACTTACATGTCTTTTCTTACACTGGTTATGTTATTAATGGCTACACATTTTATACCAAAGAACAAGATGATCAGACCACTATGCAAAATAGCAGAGTCACTCTCGTAGCTGAAGCGATGCATGTCTCAAGTGCAAAAGACAAAAACCCAATATATGCAAATCTATCATATTTTGGGGTTATCGAGCGCATATGGGAGTTAGACTACAAAAATGTTTCGTGTTCCCATATTTGGTTGCAAGTGGGTCAATAATAATAGTGGCGTTCGGATTGATGAGTCATGATTCTTGCTTGTCCATTTTAATAGGGTGGGATACAAAGACGAGCTTTTTATTTTAGCGTCACAAGCTCAACAAATGTTTTATGTCACTAATCCTTCTGATGATAAATGGTCTGTTGTCCTATCGACCAATAAAATAAGTGATGATAACAATAATGATGAAGATGTTGGTAATGATCTTTTATTTGGAACATCACAACAACCACATGAAATTGATTCAACTGATGATGATTTATATCTTAGAGATGATCATGATGAGGGAATTTTGATTAATCCAGTATTTCGTATTGTAAATGGACAAACAAATGTGAATCCCACCAAGAAAAGAAGAATGACATCTGAATGTACATGTTTAACTGTTTTATATAAGCCATTCATATAATCTGAACTGTGTTAATGTAAATATGCATGTAATCTGAACTGTGTTAATGTAAATATGCATGTAATCTGAATTGAGTGTTTTATACTAAGTTCTGATTAATTTATTTTCTACTAATATTTAGCTTGATTTGAGTGTTTTATACTAAGTTCATGTAATTTAATATAAACTAGTAGTTTACATGAACTGAACGAAATATAAATTAGTAATTTACATGAACTGAACTGAACTGAAAAAGAGCCTTAAATATAAAAATAAAACAATGAGGCCTTTTACAGCGCTTATCTGAAGAAGCGATGTAAAAGACCCTTTTAAAAATAAAATAAAGAGACATTTTACAGCGCTTATCTGAAGAAGCGCTGTAAAAAAGCGTTGTAAAAATAACATTCATATAACATTACAAAACAATGAGACCTTTTAGAGCGCTTTTTGAAAAAGCTCTGTAAAAGACATTAAAAAAAACATTCATCAGACACCTAACAGGACTTTCTCTAACAGGATTTTCTTCAAACACCTTGTACGCATCATGGGAATCCCCAAAAACACAATAATACTGCAAAAGAGCATTGTCAACAAAAACATCAGACTCAAACCCATTTTTCGTAACATGGCAATGAACCTGAAGACCAAGTTTCAAACCACTTATCGACAGATTAGCACACGATTTAAGAAGGAAAGGTAATGTAAATGTATCAGGTGATGAAGAAGAAGATAACATAGACTTAAAGAGAGAAAAAGGGTGTTGAGGTGGAGATTGAATTGTGAGAGAGTAAGCTTTGATGTTTGTGAAGAAGATGCATAAAAGGAGAAGAGTTTGGTGAAGAGGAAGACATTTTGGTGGTTACCAGTTACTACTATGTAGATTTGAAAGGCTTGTTGAATGGTTTTGCATGATGATAACAATGTTTTTAACCATTGATTGTTTTGCATGTTTTTAATGTCATCCCATATGGAACCCAAATAAACCAAACACAAAAATAACAAAATAAAACAATGAGGCCTTTTACAGCGCTTATTTGAAAAAGCGCTGTAAAAGGCTTTAATAAAACATTTATATAACATAATAAAACAAGGAGGTCTTTTACAGCGCTTGTTCAAATAAGCGCTGTAAAAGACCCTTTTAAAAATAAAATAAAGAGACATTTTACAGCGCTTATTCGATAAAGCGCTGTAAAAGGCTTTAAAAAAAACATACATACAAAATAATAAAACAAGGAGGTCTTTTACAACGCTTGTTCAAATAAGCGCTGTAAAAACCCTTTTAAAAATAAAATAAAGAGACCTTTTATAGCGCTTATTCGATAAAGCGCTGTAAAAGGCTTTAAAAAAAACATTCATACAAAATAATAAAACAAGGAGGTCTTTTACAGCGCTTGTTCAAATAAGCGCTGTAAAAACCCTTTTAAAAATAAAATAAAGAGACTTTTTACAACGCTTATTTGAAAAAATGTTGTAAAAGGCTTTAAAAAAACATTCATATAACATAATAAAACAAGGAGGTCTTTTACAGCGCTTATTGGGAAAAGCACTGTAAAATAGTCTTTTAAAAAATTAAACAAAGACGCCTTTTAGAGCGTTGTTAAAGGCTTAGGCCTTTTAGAGCGCTTTTTGAACAAGCGCTGTAAAAGGCTTATAAAAAAGCGTTGTAAAAGGGTTTTATATATAACAGTAACCGCTTCAGTTTCCTCTTCATTATGTAAACTTCACTATCATCTCAACTTTCATCGTTCTTCTCTTCTTTTGCAAACCCTATCATCCCTCCATTACGAACCTTATTTCGACGATCATCTCCTTCATTTCGAACCTTATTTCCATCCATGGTCATCTCTCTCATTGCACACAATATATTTTTATTGAAATACGTAACCCTCATTACGTATTTCTTCACACCGTATTTCTGTGAACCATATTTCTGTGAACTTTCTGTGAACCCTCTTTTCTTTGCATTTCGTATTTCTTCGAACCCTCATTATTCAAGTTAATTTATTAGCATTTGTGTTTTATTATTCATATTCGTAGCGTATTTTAAATTTTAACACAATTGCTATTTTTTTTTTATATAGAATATTTGTAAGGCAAATTGCAAAAGGGCAAGCAATCCAACCTACCCATACAAAAAAATCACGTATGGGATATGCATGCCTTGATCAAAAACTTGTAAGTAATTAAACATCACTTTTATATAATGAAGTAATTTGTATTATAAACTATAGTGTGTAACTACTTTGTATTATTTTGTTTATGATATTAACGAATAGCGACAAGACACCCAATCAGATCAACCGTTGGGTCGTCATATATTGTGGAAGGAAGCGCGTGTAAATAAAGACGGAGTGGTTGACAATGAAAATGTCCAAAAAGTAGTAGAACTTTGTGTAAGTATATTATCACTTTAATATTTTTTAATATTGTATTTTATCACTTGAATACTTTTTAATATTGTATTTTAAAAATGCTATTGAACTTATCTTTTTAATCCTACATGTATTTTATGAGACTATCGAACAAAGTTCTGAAAATTAAGAGGGCAACAAGGATAGTTGCAGGGACATTTTGGGTAAAGTGTTTAATATCTCTGAGTATTCCGGTCGGGTTAGGGGGAAAGGATTTGACATAACTCCCAAAAGCTATTTTTCTCAAGAGATGCGCCAAAAACCTTCCAACGAGGAAGTATTAGAGAAGCTCAAAATCCTTACAAAGCAAGTGGCACTTTTGGTGAATACGAACAAAGACAACAAACTCCCGGATCAGCTCCAACATGAAATACAAATGGAGAGTGAAACCGCAAGTTTCAACGTCATTCTCAAAAGTATTCTCGAGGTAATTAATTACTTACATGCTTATTGATTTAGGGTGTCACTCCATCCGTACTATAGTTGTCCTCGCCTACTCATCGGAAGGTGGAAAAATGAAAATTGTATAATACTTCGGGAGAAGTATTGCACAATACTCCGATCCCTACGGGCCATGTCAAAGTATCACCTGTTGTTGCTTTAGAACCAACTACACCGTTGCCAATACCGGACAAAGATGGAGATATGCAGTTATTGGGCGAAGCTATTGGTAGTTACGTGGCATGGCCCACACATCTTGTTTCCCTCAATAAGGTATATTTAATTAATTGAAATGTATGTTTAATTGATGTGTATATTTAATTGCTGATTTTTTTTCCACTCCTAACTTTAATTTCACATTTATATTTAGATGCTGAAAATGCCTAAAGGGAATGATAAAAAGATTCCCAAAAACGAATTAGTTACATCTCCCGAAAAGGTTTATCACATTTATTCCCTAAGGTTTGTCATTTTTTCAGATTCAATAAACTAACATTTAACCTCATTTTTGTAGATCCAATTAAATAAACCACCCATACAACCTAAAAAAGCCAACAAACCTCAAAAATTGGAGGGTAATAGAGCTGACAAACTACAAAGGCTGGAGGGTAATAAAGCTGCCAAAGTTGCAGCAAGAAAACTGGATCGGGGAAATGTAAAGAATTACATTGTAGATATGTTATTAGGAAATATAGAAAAGGATAAATTGTTCTTCGCACCATATAATTCAGGGTACGTAATTATACATTATTTATTTATATCTTTTTTAATTGATGATATTTTAATTTATTAGTTGTGTATAAACAAAATTGCTTAACCAAATTTTTGTTGTTGTAGGGCACATTGGGTGCTATTTGCAATCAATGCGGTCTCTGAAGTTATATACTATTTGGATCTCTTGCATGACAATTACAACAATCACTCCGAAATAAAGACTATGTTCGACACGTAAGTAATATTCATTTATTTCTTACATATATATATATATATATATAAATAATGTGTTTGTTCATGCTATAATAATCACATTTATTCATTCGATAGTGCCTTACAAGTTTTTCAAGCTCAAAGAGGTGCTATAGTGTCGAAGCAAAAGTCTAATAACATCACATGGATCCCAATAAAGGTTTTAAATATATGCCTTTAAATTTTCATTTACAAATATATGCCTTTACGATTAATGCACAAATATTTTATTGACTTATATGTTTTATTTTACAGTGCCCTCGTCAAACAAACAACATCGATTGTGGGTACTACGTATTGAGATTCATGAAGGAGATTGTTGATAAGAATAAAACTATTATCCCAGAAATGGTACGGTATTTTCATTATATGATTTTCATATATAAATTATCTATATAGTTGATACTAACTTAATATGTTTAATTTTTATATTGCAGTAATTTGACAATTCTAGTCCATCATATTATGAGGAAGATCTAATGGAATTAAAGGAAGAATGGTGTTAGTATGTGCTCGAAATGAATTTTTTTTGATTTTCTGGGAAATAGCATGCTGCTAGGCTAGGGATCTGAATATTATATGGTAGCTAGTGCATATTCTGTATATTTTGTTAGTTATTATATGTATATGATCATAGGACACAATATATATATATATATATATATCTATATATATAGATATATGAACATGTATATGAATATGTAGTTAATTAGGTTGTAAATTAGATACAATGTATATGTAGTTAATTAGGTTGTAAATTACAGAGTTATAGAGTTACGTATATGTTATTTAAGTTACAGAGTTATGTTTTTTGCATTTCTACTGATTGTGTGAACTGCTTATGGTATTTGAATATGTTTTATTGTTGTGTGAACTGATCAAAATAATTTTGGATAAAAAGATAAAAGACAACACTTTCTAAAAAAATGCCATAAAAAGCGCTTTTCAAAAATATAATTTACAACATTTTTTTTAAAAAAAAAAAAATTGCACAGTGAACATATACCATGTCTCACATTTTTTTACCATAAATTCATAATGAAAATGGCTATTTTATGTGGGGAGTTGTAATGTTTTTGATGGACTAAAGCTAAATTGATGGTAATTTGCTTTATGTATTGTTGTATTAGGTATAACGGTTGGTTGGAATGCAATGTACAAATATATGGGCTAGGGAAGGCATGAAGGGGATGTCTAGGGGTAGCATCCCAAGAATTGTGTGGTACATTCCGACTTCAGCTCTTACATTCATGGTTGTGGAATTTCTCAGAGAACATTTTAATGAAAGAGAGCCCAATGGTGATTTGAGAGATGTTGCCAGATTATCAATAGAAAAGAAAAAATCTCTGCAAGAGGCTGCTTAAAAGTGTTTTGGTTTAGTCTCATTACTTCCCATCAAGATTTTTACAAAGATGGGATGCTATATCATATCAAAATTCTTAGATACGCTTAATCTACCTTAAATTCCCGTTGTTTCAAACATGTTGTGAGAAGGAAAATTATAGTAAAAATGCAAATAAAACTAATTCAAACCTTATCTGGTCCATTTTTGTTTGGTTTGCTATCTGTGGAACTAGTGAATAGAGACTTGGACAACTTGGAAATTTGGTTTCGGGAACAACTTAATGTGATAATAAGTAGTATTATATGTACATATTTACTGTACACATTTTTCACATAACTTTCATGTATTGCATTGTATTTCTCTATTTTTTGAATAATATTATATATTATAATCTATTAAATATGAGATGCATAGTCCGACGTTGACACCAAATCCACTTATAAGTTGTATGCTTTGTGTAATTAATTACTTTTTTTGCCACATCAAAATGTCATATCAATTATGGGACCATGTCATACGCCAAAAAGAAATTGGATATTATGTCAAATTCACTACAGTGATGTTAGTATTTTTAAATTAAAGTTAACTATTTTTATATAAAGTCAGCATTAGGTTAATTGGCCCATAAATTTGAAAAAATAGATATATACTCAAAATTAAGATCACACCAAATATGATTATAAATTAATGAAACACTACAACCAAAAAATATTTAGAATGACAATAAATATCAATGGGATTGAGTTTAATAAAAAAATAGTTAAACTTTGGATTTTTTTGCTAAAAGAAGTACACATATTTAATGTTTGGCATATCTCCAATAAAATTATCTCTGACGGATAGAACTTATGTAAAATAAAAAAAGAGAATCAAAATAAATATTAGGGTAAATTTTAAAATAACTCATTATAACAAAATAAGAACCATACACTAATTATAATTTATAATACAAACATACAAACAAATGTGTTTTTAGATTAATTAGTTAAAAGTGTTCCCTTCAATAGTCTATTAACTAATTAACTAAAAGATAAATATATATTTGATTATTAATGTGTTTCTTGAATAACTTACGAAAACATTCTGAATTATTTAATGGTTAGTATATCAGTCACTAAAGGGAGATCAAGAGATCATGAATCTTAAATGTTAGTAATCCATATGTGCTGAAAATGTCACTTCATCTCTACTATAGCTAGATTCTTGATCATTTTGTCGTTGTCTTCCCAATCGCAAATAGTCAATATGTCTGTCGCCTCTCTAGTTCAATAAAAACTATGCAAGGATTTTGGTATTGTATAATACATTAGGGTGGGGTAGGCGATGGAGAATGGGGTTATCTGATGGAGGATGATGTTATGTGTAGGGGTGTTCATGGTGCAAAAATTGCATTGGGTTGGACCACATTAATGGTTTGGTTAAGTTTTTGAAAATCATCTTTGAATCAGTTCAGTGCAGTTTTGAACTAGTTTGAAACTAGTTTATGAATATAAACTAATATATAGGAAACGTGAAGGTCTAACATATAGGAAATGTTAAAAAACTGCATTTCACTCTTTTAAAATAATCTATTTTGCATATGTTTGTGTGATTATTTCGATGTGTTTAGGTTTAGTAAATAGGAGTTAAATGTAATGGGCGAGTTTTTAATTTTATGTGTTTTCCCCTAAATCCTTTCTTATGTGTTTTATGTTTTTGATTAGTTTTTGCCTCTGATATGTCTTTTGCTTCTGATCAGTTTGTCATTCATTCTCTTTTTCTTCCTCTACTTGTGACTCTTTTCTTCTTCTGCCACTCATCCAAGTTCCTTTGATCATAGTGCCTCTGATCCACGTATCATCTGATCATGCTGCCTTTGATTCATGTATCCTCTACATCTGGTTTTGATCACTATTCAACTGCCTCTGCTCTAATCACTATTCACGACCTCTAACTCTAATTAGTGTTCATCTGCCTTTGACTCTTATCATTGTTCATCTGCCTCTAGTTCATGTATCATCATATCACACAACCTCTAGCCCATATATCCGCTGATTGTGTTGCCTTTGATTCAAAAATGTCTTGACTTTGTGCCTAAAATTTGAGAACACCATTGATTGTATTACCTCGAGTTACAATAAGTTCTTATGATTAATGCAAGCTATAGATTTATGCTCAGATTTAGAATTGGAATGTTGAATGAAGTTAATAACATTTATTCAATTGGTGATTGAGATATGCATTGCATACATGATGCAAAAATACATTGCATTTCATAAATAAAATATTGACTAGAATATTCCAGTGAGACATTTCAGCTTTGTTTTAGCCCAGATACAATGGGTAAAGGTAAAATAATTGAGACACCAATTGGAGTCATGGTCATACCACATTTGTGAGAGACCCCCAATTATGGGGTTACCCGCATTTGTGTAATTGAAGGAGTTTTTCTTTAGAAAAAGAAATAAAAGTTCCATAGCTTTTCCTTATAAAAGGAAATTGAAATCATCAAGCTTTTCTTTCTAAAAGGAAAATGAAACTATACAGCTTTTCTTTATTAAGAAAAGAACGAGAATATAGAGTTTCCCATGCTTAAAGTAAAAGAAAATAATTTAAATGTTAGGCTTGTAGATAACGAGAAGCATTGCATATTCATGTCAAACTTTCATTATTTTCTTAAGAAAAATTAATTCATACTGCCTTCCTCCATTTTATAGAACTCATTGAGATTATTATCTCTCCCTTATTTTCATGTATTATAGCAGAAGGAAGGAAGTAAGGTTGGAGTCAAAGCCAGAGGATAACATTTAGTAGTTACATTTTGTTTAGAATGTAATATGAGATGTAATTTTGGTGCATCAAAGGATGATTGTAAATTATAAGTTTGTAGTTACAATTTATTTTGTCGGTTGTACATTGTAGGATTTTAACATGATTAGTCTGTTTTGTCAAAATATATGAGTTAATTAGCATATTCTCGACTCATGGTATGGGTTTTACATTTTGTTATCATGATTGGTCAAACCAATTGGACTATGGATAATGGGTTAGGACTTAGGATAATTTTTATTTTGCTATATGTTTTATGTATCATTTCACCAAATATCAAATCTGATCAACTTAATATTTTGTGTTTGATATACAAAATTATGGCAGAAAGACATGGAAGACGTGGAAGGCCAAGGCATATTGCTCCACTAGATAATAATGATACTCCACTACCACCTACTGTTGGATCTTGGGAACATATGTTGGAAGCTATTCAACTTCAAGCAATGACTACCACCAACTTGGTTCAACAAATGACACTACAAAGGGGGTGGAAATCAAACTGCCAACATAATCTTCTATGACTTCCTCAAGCGACAATACCCAACATTTAACGGAAGCCATAACCTTACTAAAGTTCGATGTTGGCTAGAGGAAATTAAAAATGCCTTGGAGATAGTGCAATGCCCTAATGAACAAAATGTGACAATTGCGGCCAACATACTAAAGGGTGAGGCTGAACATTGGTGGAAGGGTGCAAGAGCTCACTTACTAATCCTTGATACACCCTTAGACTGGGAGCACTTTGATGTGACTTTCTTAAAAAAGTATTAACCAAAAAGTTCTAGAAGACAAAAGAAGCTAGATTTGTTCATCTACATCATCGAAATTTGCTTGTTGCTGAATATGTGGCAAAGTTTTAAGAACTAGTTTGATTTTCTAATGAGGACATAAAATGCATAATCAAGGAAGGAAGCCAAGAGGATATTCAAGGTCTTGGAACTCCAATGACAAGAGCAAGGTACAAGAAGGCCAACGAGGTTCTAAATAATTTGATAACCACTTTATTTGAAGCAAGAACAACTCATGAAGAATTGAAACTTAAGATAGTCAATTGCTTAATCCAAATTGAAGTTCAGGAATGAACGCCACATCCACGTGTTATCAAATTTTAATAATAGTTTTAATTAAAGTAGTAGACTAAATTAATAAGAAAATTTGGGTTTAACTGTAAAATTTTCAGTTGGGCCAAATTTAGAGAACTTGTAAGGAGGTGCCTTTTTAAAAACAAACCCTTATTTTTTTCAAGGAAAATTTTGAAGGTTATTTTTGTGAGGCTTTGCTCTCTAGAGTTCTTGAAAGAATTCACTTTGAACTTATCAAGGTAGTTAATCTTTGTGGCGTTCCTTTTTGCTTATCAATCCCTAGATTGTGGCGCCATTTTGTTCTTGGTTTGTTTGCAGAATAATAATTTTGAGTTTCCTTTACATCGAATCCTAATACATAAATTCTACCAATTTTTGTGTTCAGCAGCCTAATCATATCTCGAGTTCTAAATACTTGTTTTTGGTGATTCAACAGCCTAAAACATCGAATCCTAATCATATCTCGAATTCTAATCATATCTCGAGTTCTAAATACTTGTTTTTGGTGATTCAACAGCCTAACTTGTGTTTCGAAACATGATCTTTCAATTATTTTAGAATCGTCTGATTCTGAGTTATGTAGCTCCTGTCATCGTGTTCTCCAACGAAAAGTGATTTTTGCTCCAATCTGTAAGTTCCAACCTATAATGACCCATAATGTGATTCATGACAAATAGGATCATATCATTTGGTACCAGAGCTGGTCCCTATATTTGGAATTGAGTAAAATTCTATGAATTTCTTTTTGTGAAATATAAACTTTGTTAGTTGTGTTGCTTTTGTTTGAATTGTTGTTCTTAGTTAATTGGTGTGTTCCTACTACTTAAAAAAATACAAAAAAAAAAAGTAGTTGTATTGTTAAAAGTAGTGCACACTACTTGTTTGGCAAAATTTTTAAGAGTAATTTTTTCAATCACATTACTATTGCTTTTAGTTACTCTAAGTTATTCATAAAAATTTTGGTTCAAAAATATTAAGGTTCTTGCTAATTCAATCAAGAACTTAAAGAGAAGAATTGAGTGGAAAAAGGCAAGAGGGATTCATTCTAAAAAAAAACTTAAATTGAGTGAAACATGAGGGACAAATTCAAGAGTGTAAACACGTGAGTTGTGTGGTGATGTTCTTTTCTTTTACTTTATATGTTTTCTTTCCTTTTTTTAAAATATGACATGAATAGGTGGTGATGATAGCCTCCTCCAAGAGGAAACAACATATTTTTAGTGGAGGCTATAACTGCTCAAATGCAAATAATATTGAGGGAACATACTGAAGATTTACATGCTAGAATTGAACAATTAAAAAATCATGGTGATGACAGACGTAGAAGAAGGAGAAGAGAAACTGCAGATGATGGTAGAGGAGATAGAATATAGAGAGTGAAGCTTAAAATACCATTATTTCAAGGAAATAGTGATATGGAGGCTTACCTTGAGTGGAAGATGAAAATTGAACAACTCTTTTCATGCAATAATTACACATAATAAAAGAAGGTAAAGGTGGTTGTAACGTCCAAAATTCAAGGTTTAGAATTATTAGACGTTCAATCTAAATAGTAAATTATAAGTTTAGAATTAATTCAATAATTACCTTGGGGATTAGGCTAATTTAAACAAATTAAATAATAAGATAATACGATAATCTTAGCTTTGTTATTTATTTATTTATTGTTTTATTTAACAAATTAATGAATTATACAATTTTTATGTTTAATTGTTAGATAAAACAAATATAATTTAAGCTAGGAATGGCTGGTGACGTTGCTTGGAATATAACAATCAATTCCGATTTAGTGGTAAAAAGTATAGGCTAAGTTGTTGCAACGCTTGGATTATAACAATCAATTCCGATTAAGTGGTAGAAACTATAGGCTAAGTTGTTGAAACTACACCGTGAAAACAACGCTCCATTAGCACTCCAATTTAGCAAGGTGGAGCTGTAACGTGTTAATTGTGAAACTTAGGATATCATGTAAGTATTTAACTATAAATAGCCACTAAGAAATACAATAATAATACAAAATTATAATCTTAAAAGATAGAATTATATCAAATTGGAGAGTAGCTAAAGTATTTTGATTGGTACTTTTTTATAAAAATATATTTTTGTCGAGAACATAACTCTATTAAAATTGAAAATTTATTAATTGCAATAATAGATTATAAATTGATTTATTTATTATTCTTTGTTAAATTACGTTTGAATATATATTCTTTAATAATATTGTTTTATTATATTTTCTTGAATAATTGTTGTTGTTATATATTCAAATGAAATATTATATTATAAATATGATTTTACGAATATGGTTGTTAAAAACGTGAATTATTTGGAGCTAGTGGCTCAATTGGTAGTGGGACTGTGTGGAGGCGATACTTATCCCCTAGGTACCGAGCTCGAATCCCACAGAAGGCAAACACTCGCTATTTCCATTGGGTGGTTAAGGGAAGCGAGAAGGTCGTGTGGTTAAGGGGGGCGAGAAGGTCGTGAGGTAGCATTGCTAGTAACGGTAATGATTGGGTTACAAAAAAAGGCACCTCCACATAGTCCCGCTATCAATTGAGCCCCAGGTACCGAACTCGAATCCCACGGAAGGAAAAAAACTCGCTATTTCTACTGGGTAGTTAGGGGGGCGAGAAGGTCGTGAGGTAGCATCGCTGGTAATGGTCGGGGTGTTACATGTGTGTTTGAGATATATATATATATATATATATATATATATATATATATATATATATATATATATATATATATATTCTCATCCTCTGTGATAATAGAAGTACCATTAATCTTTCAAAAAATTTCATTCAACATTCTAGATTTAAGCACATTGAAATCAAATATCATTT